>PRKT01001718.1:24382-56350 GCA_003671525.1 Saccostrea glomerata | reverse complement strand
AGGATGAACACTCTTGACTCTGCTTGGGATTTCCCAGTGATAATTATATTTAGTGATGAAAGAGCTGACGGCGACATTTTAATGTATGATTGGCTTGGACCATTGGAATGAAGGTTAGAATATTTTTTTTAAAATTTACACTACTGATTACATGACAGCTTAGAGCATTGATATTATTAGAAATACAGACACACCGATATGTTATCTGTTTTACAGTCAAGTCGCTCTCTGTTAGTCTTGTAAATCCCCACAGCTTTATATTTTATTTCTTGAAAATATGAGCATGTAATTTCAACAATTCTCGCTTTCAAAAACAAAATTGCAAAAATTCCAACATAACAGTCGTACTATCACTCTAAAATTCACACTACACTTATTGATACAGTATATATTCAACTAATAATAATAATATGTTGACAGTGCGACTGTTATAGTGATGGCATTCAGTTTTAATTTAGATCAGTCTTGTCAAACTGGATTTGACATTTGGTGCATTGATGCTCTGTTCACACAGAGAGTTTATTCAAATGTTTAATTCGAATTAATTTACTGCTCGTTAAATTACTTCGCATTTGCTCCATGTGAACACTTAGTGTAGCTAATTCGAATTAAATATAAATAAATTTTAAGGCATTCGTAATGGCAAAATTAAATCAAAATGCTTCGCGGGTATATTAAGGCAGCACATGGATCAGAATTCGACGAATTAACAACTTTTTTAATTATGTAACACTAATAAATCGGAAAAGTCAAGGATAAAACTTTTGTTATAATTATGCATTCTATAGATTTCAATGGGACTTATACTACAGGAGGCACTTCACCACGACGTCACCACGTGACGTCTATAATTAGAAGATATACCTTAATGAAAAAGTGAAAAGTTTAACACTGCCCCGGGGATAATTAGCTTTAATTTGTAACAAAAGTTATGTAAAATCATCTCTGTACCATGAAAAGTGCTGCTAGAATCGTACTGTCCTATTACAGAAATAATTATTCAACAATTTCGGACGAAACCTTCCCAAATTTTTTACATTTTGTTCATAGCATTGAAAAAAAAGCATCAATTCCCGTAAAACATACGATTCTAGCAGCACTTTCCAAAAACAAAAGAATAAGAACTTTAGATGAAAATAAAAATTAAGTTTCAAGGTATGCGGCGTAGTGTTGAACTTTTGCATGTGTTTTGTTACGAACGACAGAGGAAAGGCTGATCGGCAAGTAAACACCCTCCCTGCTATAATTTTACGAAGAAATTACAAAATTATATTACCATACCTTATTCATACGCTTTATTCCTACAAGAATCTCACATGATATTCATTCTTAATGCTTTTAAACTCCGATTTCTTGTGTTTGTTTACATCAATTCTCGTTACGATTCACTTTCACTCTGCTACAACATGATCAAGTTATGACGTCACGGGTTTGGAATGTAACCCCTGTCATAACAACAGAGGCCCAGGAGCGACAATTTTCCGTTTAAATATTATGCCTCTGCATATTTAAATTTATTTTTACGACTTCAAATCAATCTTAGATATCGATTTTAAGAAATTATTATCTCTGAACCTCCCGTCATATAGCTTACTATGACGTCATATCATATAGGCAAGTAGAATATTTGGTTGTATAACCTTAACCTACCTGTGTTCATATTGGTGGTCAGCCTAAAGTGCTATTTTTGAGTGAAAAACTAAAGAAAATAATAATCACTAAAATGGGTGTTCAGACACTGACATCATGTCAAATACATCAGCTTCGATCTGCTTTAGGTGACATGATTTGTAAAAGTTGTCATAATAGCCTTACGGATGCCTGAGTGTAGAAGTAAAATTTTAATTCGCATTTGTTTTCTTCGCATTAGCTGTCATGTGAACACAGTTCGATTCGCATTAATTTGATTCGCATTAGTTTACTTCATGATAATTTACTGTGAATTAAACTCTCTTTGTGAACAGGGTAATAGACTCTGAAGTCACATGATGTCGAAGTGTGAGTAATTAAGGCCTACATAACCAGTCTAAATATTGAAAAGTGATTTTAATGACAGGGGAATGTTTTTAATGTATTTATCTCAAATTATCCATTAAATTAAGGTGAGTTTATTTTTTGGAATATTTTGGTAATTATTTCTTACAAGAATGTAGCTTAAACATGTTAAAGAAGCAAAGCATTGTGGGTCTAAAGTTAACTGCGGAAAAAATGTGTGGATCAAAGTGCAAGTCACAATCTTCTTTTGCCAAGGTGTTATCATAAGAGCTTGCATTATGGGCAGGGATTTGTGCTGCTGTCTGGGGTCGCTATAAATAGATGTTCTCAAAAGTGTTAATTAATATCATACTTTATTGACAAAAAAAGGACAAATATTGCTCAGTTAAATTGCAAAAGAATTTTTTTTTTAATTGTAATAATAGAAAGTTTGTTTCTTTGTGTGATGAGACTGCAGGAATGGTTTGTTTGTTTATTGGCCTATCAAACATTTTTCAGTCATTTTATGGTGCCACCACTTGGGATAGTATTAGCTGAAAAATATAGACGTGTACTCAGCACTTATTGCCTTTGAGAAGTATGGGATCCTCTTTGTGCCAACACCTACCGTGACACAGAATTTTGGTTTATACAGTATCATCGGAGTATCCTGTCTCAAGCATTTAGCAATGGGATTGGAACCTGTGACGTAAGGATCAGCTTCTTACTTATACTTTTATCGATAATATTGATTTGAGAATTTCACTCATTCACATATTTAGAGCTGTTAATATATATTGTTGAACAGCAGCAATTTTGACCTTTACTTGGAACTAAGTAAACATGTACTGTGAGGTTTTTAAGGTCTCATTCATTTTAATTGCTGGGTGCATTGTTAAGGAACATTACTGCATAAATGTTTTTGTCTTAAATTTGATGCAGTGAATTAAAATCAAGCACAGCTTCATGATTATGCAAAGCGAATGCCCTACCACTAGGCTACCATAACATACAATGATGTATTTGGGTTTTATTATATAGCTAATAAATGATCTCTAATCAAATACAACCCAAAATCTAGAGAATTTTAGCGTTTAATATGTTGATGTTTTAATGAATGCCGACTTTGTATAACGTATATGAGTGTGCCCAAAACATTTCGAATACGAGCATTCAATATCGAACAATCTGTTGTAAAAAAAAAAGTTGTCTGGTCAAATCCTCAGAGCTAAATTAATTAAATGAAGTGGCATTTACGTAAGATGTGTTTATTTTTCACACAAAATGAAATTATTTACTAAAAATTTAGTGCGTATTAGATCCATTAAAAACTAAATAAGCAAATCATATCACTCAATTGAGTCATCGGAATGATGTTATATTGAACACTTACAGAGCAGAAGTTAATTTGAATAACGATATTTAAAAAAATCATTAATTTGAGTTTTTTTAGTTGGAATAATTATCATAAATTACTATAGATGTACTTTTTCCAACGGGGTCATAGTTCCACGTAATCTCAATTTCTGTTTAATCCGTGGGTAGAAAATTATGCAGATTTTTTTAGACAGTCACGGTATGCCTTACATTTACATTAAGTATGCTTGAACAAATTTCGGAGGAAAATGTGTGACCGCGTACATAGAGTAAATTAATAGCACTTGGAAAAATGTACTTCTACAGTCTGGGAAATGTTTTAGCCATATAATAAAGGAGTTATTGAACTTATATTGGTGAATATTGGCACTCGTTGGCTGTTCAAATGCACTCATGAGCTCGTGCATGTGAACAGCCAACTCGTGCCAATATTCACCAATATAAGTTCAATAACCCTATAATATAGGAAAAAATGCTTAGGCAAATACTTATAATGAAACATTTACATTTCCAATGTCTTTGTCCGAGATAAGATTACCAAATGTAAATGTACTTTATTTCCCAATCAATGTATTGGCGCTGTTCCAAAAATAACCACGTGCAAGGCGGAACAAACAGCTAGACAGAAGCAGGGCTTGGAGCACGTGGATTGGCGGCATCAAAGCATGTAAATATAAGGAATAACTGTCAGATTTTTCAATTTCATGAAGATGATCAATCGATTGGCTTGCGTGATAATTTTATGCATAAACGCCTTCGGCGTTTATGCAAATTATCACTCAAGCCAATCGATTGATCACTTCATGAAATCGAAAAATAAGACAGTTATTCCTTAATTGAAGCTTATACTTATAGAAAATTAATTTTCATTCCCTGTCTTTTTAAAACATATGGAAAACTAAATAAAAAAAAATGATTTACATGTACCCCATTAGCTGCAGAATTGTAGCTCTCCGAAAAATATGTTGATAAACTGGAGAGCTACAGTGCCACCCATTGAAAAAAACTGTATATTTATTGCACACAAAAAAGTGCGCTGTTTATTGATTTATTCCTCCATGTTTTTAAAAATATAATCTCACAATATAACTATCCGTGTATTCCTTACATAATTTTTCACTGTTTCCACAACAAAACAGTTCTTATAGTTGTTGTTTATAGCTCTCCTGTCCCTGAAATCGAGATCATTGAAAATTTTGTTTGTTATATACAGATTATACTGTCATTTTTGTTTGTGAGATAATTCGTCCCAACGAGCTTCGTGTAGATGTCAACTACAAAAGTACTTGATAGAATTTTTCGCAAAACTTTGAAATCTAATTTTCTTGCAATTAAGGTAAGAATTTGGGAGAATTAATTCATACACCATGTACAGAAACGCAACTTTTTGTGTGCAATAAATATATAGTTTTTTCAATGGGTGGCACTGTAGCTCTCCGGTCTTTCAAATAATATTTCGGAGAGCAAAAGATCTGCAGCTGGTACTCCATGTACTTTTACAAAGATCATGCATAGCTAGTCGATTATGAAAATTATTGTGTCCTGATAAGGCGATTTGTAAAAGTGTAACAACATGTTTGGAACAATGTGCCAACACAGTGTTCTCAACACTGTCAGACTAAGGCAACTTAAAACAACATGCAGATGTGCTGACACAAAACATGCTTCCATCGTAACAAAACTTTACACAGTCTATTATGTTTAAGCTTGACGGTGTGGAAAGTAAACAGCCCGCTGAAACATTTTTGAAACTGTGTTGTCATACACATACTAGCCGATTGTCATAAGCTTTGTAGTGCATTACATGTATTACTTCACGCTAGCGTGCAAGTGTATTAAACCAGCTAGCATGTTGTCATAAACTTTGTATAGCATGGTGTTATAAATGAGCTAGAGCCGCATTTTTACTTTGTGCTAGCTCATCGTTCCTTATGCATTAGTAATAGTGTTTTGTGACTTTTGTCACTTCATTAGCACACAGTGCCTAATGTAACACCTTTACGAATAGACTTATCTTGACACATAAAAAATCATAACCAAATATCATCTTTCTGACTGATTAATCATTTAACAACTGTTAACCATTACCATTCCTAATAATGTTTTATATGAACAAGTAATTATAAACATTTCCTTTATTTGAAATCATGAAAAACTAATACCCGGTATGTTATTTTATAACATCCTCAAATGACTGCCTGTAAACCTATATTCATATTTTATTATAGAGTAGTTTACAAATAATACACATGCAGAAAATTTCACAGTATCTTTGTATTAGTTTGATGGTTTATCTTATCTTATAAGTTGCACTTTAAAAAAAATCAATGAAAAATTCCAATTTCTTTTTGATAGGCGTGACTGTGGCTGTCATCTGAGTACTGAAATTTGCTGCCAAGCATAATCATGATTTGCCAGAAGAGCATCTGTTGGGAGATCAGATGACAAAGTATAAACAGCATAATGAAATTGAAACAGTCATGTGAAACAGTCGCAGTTTAAGAAGATGACTTTAAATATATCATATTTGAATTTTGATTTGAGAAAAAGACATAAATCCACAATTTGACAAATATGAACATATCAATTGCTTTCAGTTTTTCAAGAGAATTAGATTTTGTTACAGAATCTATGTTTTGTTTGGAATAAATGTTCTTATCAAATATGTCAGATCTTGCATGTTTACACCTGTATTAAGGTCTTCTGTTTCCAAGGAAAGGCATACCAATGCTAATGGTTAAGATGATAATCAAAGCTCTGTCTTCAACAGCAATATTTAAGATATACTATGTGTATTTTTACAGTATTATTGAAGGAAATTTACTATTTTGGCATAAACAACTACAGCATTAACATATGTGCATTTTTCAGCACAAAGGACATGTACATGTTGTTTCAAACATAAGATCAAAGAGATGTCCAATCATATTTCAAAGTCAACAAAGCACTAAATCTGTATACAGTTTAACTCATATGAGCTAATGCTGTAGTAATTTTTCTTAAATAAAAGTCAACCATTATCGTCTTTGAATTAAATTCTTCAGAATTTCATTTTCTTCTCAGAACCACAGGACAATTTAAGTTAAATTTGGCACAGAGCATTCTTTAGTGTAGGGGAATAAAATTTGTTCATATGAAGGGCAGTGCTTTTAGATGGAGATCTCTTTGTTGAATGTCTTGTTCAGAGAACTTTACTACACTCTTATTGAGATACCACCATTTGCCAGTGGAGGTCTGCAAATTAGAGACATGCACAACACATCCCTTTGTATTTCTTGTAAAAGTATTGGTCTTTTTCCTGATTGACAAAAAATGGAGAAAGTTCATCAGTAAAACATTGGGATTACTTACTATTATAATACTATCTAATTATACTGGGTAAATTTTTTAAAGCAATTTTTAAGCTGATGGTATATTATAAAAAACACTTATATATCCGTAGCATGCCACACTTCACTAATATGATTTCATCATAGGTGATACTAGTATATGTCTACAAATCAAAGTAAAAATATGAGGTAGTATAAGTTTTGTAGGTACAGTTTAAATAGTGTTGGAGAGATTACCATTGGATTATTTATCCTCGTGATCCTCACTCCAGATTCAGACTTTAAGAAAGGGTTTTTGCTGTTTGAGTCAAAGAAATAAAGAATGGTAGCAAAGTTGACAATTGAACATTTCACTTTTTGCTTATCGCTAAGAAGGAAGACCCACTCGTTGCTTTGCAACGAGCTTTGCTCTAGTTTAATAATTACATTCGAACCCTCTTTCCAGGTGGCCCGTTACCGGTGTCCTTGATCTCTCTCCTCAGCGGCATATGTGGTCTTCCTTCTTTGACGGCCTTTTTAGCAAAGAATTTGCACTCTCTACTTCTGCATCTGCCGGGGAAAATGGTATAGCAGTTTAAAAGTTTTGTATATTTTAAATGTTTTAACCGCTTTGCGACAATGTCTTGGCTTCCTTTGAATGATGTGTACGTCTTTCGTCGCCCAGACTCTAGGGTCTGAAATATAAATTCTCATATAGTAACTTTTTTTATCCATGATGTAAACTGGTAAACGGCGGAAACACGAATGAAGGACGCATCAAAACGAATATCCTTTTAAGTAGAAAATACGATTGATTACCTATGGCTGATAATCGAAAATTCAGAGTACGACCTCCCCGTTCAAAAACGAAGCAGGTTCATTGTCTTTATCTCTAATTTCTATGCGAGTTTTTTTCAAACTTTTGGATTCGCAGTGGCACTTGGAATGGTCTTGTGAATATTTGATTCCTGTTAGACCCCAAAACAATCTATCTCAGTAACGTTCTGTACTGTTGGCTCACCATGGACACTGTGTCACAGACGTCGCAGTAGACAAAAGGCTCTTTCTTTGTGGTTTTGGCAATGCTCTTGACATGGAATTCGCTTAGTTCTACAGTCCATTGGTCCGTAATCACCAACCATGTTGGTAATATGACCGTAAAATCGCAAGGTTGATTGCCTAAGGGAACACATCTTTGCTTTCAGAGGATCTGAGAATGTGTGTTGTTGCCATCCTCGGCAGGAATGAAAGGATTTGCGAGTACAAGGGTATTATAGCGAGCGTAGCGAGTGTCTCAAAACGACACTCGTAACTGCAAACTCTAACACAACGGCTGGGCGAAGAGAAAATTTGGACTACTGCACATTCATTCCATAGATTTTTTCCGCAGTAATTTTGACCAACAGTGCATCGCTTAGTACACAAACGTTAAAGCCACGTTCTCGCGGGAATAATGACAAAAGTTGAGAGAAAAATAAACTTGAATTGATTTGATGAATTTATCTGTTTCTTGCAGAAAAATAGTCATTTATAAACTGATTGAAATCAGCCCTGTTCAAACTTCGGTTAGGATAAGCAACATGCAAACGACGTCATGTGGGTAAATCCCACTAATTATTTTTTGAATCGTAGGAGAAGAAAATAGCGATGTACTGAACTGAGCCTCACACTTGTTGATAAGGAGTTTCTTTTCTACCAAAAAAGCTTGGAAAATGTAATCTATCAAGACGATCAGCCGAATTATTATGTGTATTATAAAGCCAGTGAGAACTCTGAAATTTCCCTGCTTTCACTTTCATTTTTAGAGGTTCCCGCAGACAGACGCATTTTCCCGGAAAACGAATCTGACATGCCACCTCGAGATTTTAACCAAGGAAGGACAAGTTGATGTGCTTTGCTTTGAGGGGTCACTCACTTCTGAACGAAAATTAGGGACATCGCTATGAGAAGAAACATTAACATTGTCGCCTATCGGAAAACAGTGAGCGGAATGTACCCAAATGTACACCTTAGATTTGAGAAGTCTTGAAACAGCATCAGCAAAATGTGACAGTTGGCAAAATGTGTAAGTTAAAATTTTCCAAAAAAAAAATCATTGAAGTGGGGGTGGGGATGAGGAAATGTACATATTAAATAGGTGATAAGGATGTGAAAGTATTTATTATCTATAACTCATTTGTACATGCACTACTATATACATTTTGCGGCTCATATAGATTTTCTTTTCTTATTTAAGAATTTCAAATTAATTAGATCTTTATCTTTGTTTTGTAAATTATGCATTATTAATATTACGCAGATATAAGAATTGAAATTTTATCAATATTTGACTGTCAAAATTATGCAATTTGTCTGGAAATTCCCAATTTTGTCTCATTTTCCTACAAATTACAAAATGGTTACCATGGAAACAAAACAACTTTAGTAGATTATTTATTTAATCTGCAAAACCATATATTTTTGTTTTTTATTGTTAATATGAACATAGCACTGATTTTGTCTTAAATAAAATCTACGGGAAAAGTGATGATACACATGCATTGAGCCATCCATAACAATGATGTCATTGTGACGTCATAGATGAGTAAATTTGCATTGGCATAATAATTGCTTTGAAAGAAATGTTTCTATATAGGAATATAAAGGCTTATAACTTTTTTATTCATAGACCAAATTTCATGAATGATACATCAATGGACAGGAAATAATCAGTGCTTTCTTTTTTTACAATTCTCGGGGTGTTTGTTTTCTTACTTTTTGTCATTTCTGAAGAAACTACAAATAATAGGGTGAAAAATGATCATATTTTGTACGGAAATACATGAAATTTTTAAAATAAGAGAACTTGGCCTAATTAAGTGCTTTATTATGCTTTGACATGTATTTATAGTTATGAAGGTGAATAAGAATGGAATAAAATGTGTCAATTGGCTTATGTTTGACTTAAAACTTGGGTGCAGTTTTGGTTAGATTGGGGCATTTTTTAAGGATAATACACATAGAACTGTACATGGTGTTAAATCTTAATCAATGGTTGAATTTTTATGAAACTTGGCATGATGTCTCTACTTATGCCCTAGATTGACAAACAGTGTGAAATATTGTAAAAACAAAAAAAAATGCTTTTTCATATTGGGAAGCCTAACAGTAAGTGAAAGATGTCATATATTTTGAATTTATTTCGAAGTTGGTATTTTCTATTTTTTTTTTTTTTTTTTTTGGTTCAAATTTATGAAATAAAAACAACAATTCTTATATGGTTGATACACATTTTCAAACAAATTGATTCATAAATAGTGTCTTAAGCCTCCCCCCTCCCCAGGAACAGTCAACATGTATCACCCATTGTTTACACATGTATCATGTAGATTGAATTTATCGATTAATATCGTTTATTTATTCAGAATCATCAATATATATTTAGATAAAGAAGCAATTAAGTAGAAGTACAAGCTCTACTGTGATTTATTTTCAATACACAAAAATTCACAAATGAGGTCGGGATCGGTCGTCAGTCAGGGTAAAGGTCCAAGTGAAAGTAGAATTAGCAGAAAGTTATCAAAACTTTTCAGTGCAGTGTTTAGCTATTCCAGTTGACTCCATTTTATCTAAAATAGTAACTAACGGAAAGCACGCAGTGGCCATTTTGACCATTTCGTTCGAATATGTTATGAGAAGTAAACATTGATATGAAAGTGAATACACTGGATCTTTGCAATGTCAATAGGAAGTAACTGACTAATTAAGTAACAGGAAGTTTTTCTAATACATTATTTCAATTAATGTACATAGAAATCATTTCATAAAGATACTTTGAAGGAAATGTACATTCAATGAATAGTATAGCATATCCGAAAGTTTTCATACATTCAATAAAGATCTAGAGAAAAGTAAGATATAGTTCTTTCTAACGATTTTTAACACAATTAATGATTTTTTTTTTCATGAATAAACTTATTCTCCGGAGAGTCGCAAAAATTCCCACGCTATTTTTGGGATATTTTTGGGAGTTGAACTATGTTCAATCTCCCATTGTCATCACGCATTTAACATGCGCAGTAATTTGTGTTGATTATATAGAGCCGAAAGCAAGGCTACTGTGTCGACCAATTTACTCCGATGATATTCAACAGAAAACATGCATAAACCATCGCCACAAATAGTTCATGTCATTTTCTCCTGAATTGATCTAATTTTTATAATTTGAAATGTAAGTAAATGTAATGATAAAGTAAACTTATTTTGAATATTAGATTTCGTTCAAAGTAAAACTAAATTATAAAGAACCTCAAAAGTTTTTCGTAGTGGAAAACCATTATAGTGTAGTGTCATCTATCAACACTGAAAGAGATACGATCGACTATTCTACATACTGATGGGAAGCGGTAAATATTGTCTTCCCGACGCCCGACGGTCCAGGATTTTGGATTTTTAGCAATTTCTTTTTTACTGGTGCACAGAATTTATTCAAACTTTTCAGGAACATTTTTTTTTTTGGTTTAAGGCAAGTCACTTGTCAGCTTTTTAGAAAAGTTCACGCAGAAGCTTTAACTTCAAACTACTTATTAAAATTAAATTTTTATGACATATTTAAATTCAACAATGTAATTTTTTTTTACATTCAATGAAAAAAATTGCTCAAAAATCTACAAAGAAGCAAGATTTATGAGGGACTATTTCTTTTGGTGGAAGGCTATTTAGCAGAAAATTCTGCAAATCTGCACATTTATAAAATTTAATGTAATGGAAATTTAGCCTCATATGCTTTTACTCGGAGAATATTTTCCGTTTTGATATTGCTAAAAATATTTAATATAGGTCTTAATTTATATTTTTTGACTAAGTCTTACACTTTCACTCAACAAACTTTTCCAAAAAATGAAAATATATTTAAAAAGTCAAGATCAAATCTACACCATTTTTTGCCTGAAAATCACATATTTTGACAAATATTTCAAAATTAACATCACTGACCGCACCTTTTTCTTTCATTATTTTAAACTACTCGATACTTGTGACTGATCAGCAGTTAAGTCGTAAAAAGTTTGATATAAGAAAATTTTTTCTTGCCTATTAAGTTTTTTAATACCCCAAATATGTTATTTTTAGTGCAAAAAGGTCACACAATAATTTACACGCATTAATTTGCAAGATTTGTTTAATGATAAATATTATTCAAACTATTTTACGTAAGATAAGATTATATTTATTGCCATGCTTACATCTGATCAAATATAATAAGGGTTAAAGTAATTAACCAAAGAGATGAAATTTAAGTGCAAAAAGGTCAATTTTAATGTACCGTAGATCAATAGGATGCACACTGACCTCCAATTTTCATTGCGATTTTGAGTAACATTTCATGAGTATTTATCCAAAATATACTTCTAAAAAAATCCTTGATTTAACAAATTTCAGGAGTTACTTACCTTAAATGAATACATTAATGCATAAAAACTTTAGGAAACATGCGTATTTATTACTAAATCAGCAGTATCACCTGCCAAAAAGCGGTAAATCTAGTACTCTGTCATAAATGTTAAACACAAAAACGGACACCGATGTTTTCGTAGAATCGCCATTAAAAACAACAAAATGAAGTATATTTTTTTTAAATAAAAGGAAAACCTCATTTACATACCAGATAATTTGTACGCACACAAACTCTCACATATACCACTGTTTTATGTTTGGTCATTTTTTAAACTTGATATTGCTTTTTCTTCACAATATTAACAAAATTTAAGTTCTGACGAAATCAATGTATAATGTTCGTGTAACTAAAATACATTTATATTCACAGAGAAGTTTTATATAACAAACCTGTTAGCTCTTAAAAGGATGCTGTTTGAAAATTCACATTTTATCAACATTGATATTATTCCTGTAAAACTGAAATTTTCATAACACACGGGTAATGGTGCCAACGAAAAATATATATTACAAATTTGAAGATGAACTAGAGGTACTGTGAGCAGTGAATAATATATATAAATCATCAATCGCCTCTAATATGAATATAATGGCAGTGTCCATGTTTTGCAATGGGAAACCCAAAATATGTGTAGGATGAAAAAGTAACAGAAGGTGCGCAACGACAATATGTAATAAAGATTCTTTAAAAATTTCATTCAATGGTGTAAGAGGAGTTGCGGATAAGAGATGGCCATGGGTATACCTAACGCGTAAGAAACAGATGGACGGACATCCTGATTAATATAAAATACCATCCCGCTTTTCAAGCAGGGGGTATGAAAAAGATATTAATGTAGGCAGGCAAGCGTTATGGTCCATGCATTTTATTGCTATTCAATGTCTCTGAATGTCTTTCTCACGATTGTTGCAACACAAAAAATCTGAAACAGTTGTCTGTATTTGAAATAATAATGTTGTTCACTCACTAAACCTCCCGATCAAAGATTTTATTCTAAACCATGTTCAACTCCCATGAGTACTTTCAGTACTTTGATTTAAAAAAATTGTCTTCATCGGGATCGGAGACATATTTGTAATGTTGTGATATATGTAAAATAAAGCATTACAAGTTCATAAAAGTGAGTAAATTTAGTTTTTTGACTAATAATCATTTGTTCCCTATTTTTTAAATTGAATATTATTGAAAACATGAAAATCAGTCATTTGGATATTTCCTTTATTTCAATCACGCTAGAGATTCATCTCGAAGTTGTCTTTCTTGATTAGCTCTCCTAGATGGTAGACGTTGTCATTGTTTGGGTATTTTTGGACATCAGTATTGAATTTCTTCCGTATAACTTAATGTAAAGTGTGCTTATTCCTTTCATTTTTTAGACTTTACTGCCCAGAAACCAAAAAGTTAATGTTGAAATCTTTCTATTAATTTTTAGGTGGAATAACTACATTGTTTAGCAGTATATAGGTGATAGACATTTGTATTTTATACAGGAGGTAAGAGGCATACCTTAGTACAGTATTTGTAAATAGCAGTTTAATGTTTTTGGAACATGATGATCGACACGTCACATACATGATGTACATCATGTACACAAACAAGCTTAAGTGGGTTTAAGATGTTTATTGGCCTCCTCGTCATGAGGGTAAGAGACTACAAAACAAAACAGCCGTCGTACAAATAATTCCATAAACAAACACTTATAAACAGTTAATTAATTTGTGAGATAACACATAACAATCCATGACATACATTATGCCAAATTTGAAAAATACATAAAATCGTTTTATAACTTTCTAAATACTTATGTTGATACTGTACTATATTATTCGACTTTTCAACTTTATATAAACCAAATAATTCATAAAGTAAAGTGAAGAAGTATTGTCACATAAATATACGTATCCAGATTTTCCCTAACACCAATGCCATGTGCGTTTGTGCACTTTCGGATTTCAAACAATATGCAAAAACAAAGTAATAACAAGGTTAAGACTTATCGTATACATTAATCATAATGTGATGAACATTTTGCAAAAGAAAAACTTACTCTTTGGGCTTTCAAACAAGACAAAGAGGGCAAAATGCCTCCGAAACAAAACGTGGGGTCTTCCCGGAATACAGCGTTAACAGAACAGAACATAAAATCTGAAACCAACACGGACAATTTCCGTGTCACTACACATCATTTCAGATCAGTTGCACTGTCAAGCTGGGTACAGTTTTCGGGGAGTTAAACACTGTGTGTGAACATACAAATTAACTGATTTTTTCTCATATTATTTAGCAATTGCATTACATGTATTTGTTGAATCAGAAAGTAGAATTATTGTCAGTAAACCATACTTTTATCTATTCTGCTGAATTAACTTAATGTTAACAGTGTGATTTCAGGTGGGAGCAAATTCATCATTTTTAATTAATTTCAAGTTATGGGCTTAAAAGGAATCTGGTAAAATTGTATGTGTTGAATGTCTGTGTCTGTCTGTCTGCAAATGTGATATTGTGCCATTTATTGTATTGATTTTTTTAGGTTCATTCATGGTGATTGGTACAGGAAAACCATGAGGTTCATGCAGATGGTTTTTAAAACTATTGGCCAGCAAATGTACACCTTAGAATTGAATACATCTTGAAACAGCACCAACAAAATATGACAGTTGGCAAAATGTGTAAGTTAGAATTTTCCACACAAAAAATCATTGAAATGGGAGATGGGGGCTGAGAAAATGTACATATTAAATAGGTGATAAGAATGTGAAAGTAAATATTATCTATAACTAATCTGCACATGCACTGCTATATACATTTTGCAGCTCATATAGATTTTCTTTTCTTATTTAAGAATTTCAAATTAATTAGATCTATATCTTTGTTTTGTAAATTATGCTTAATTAAGATTACGCGGATATAAGAATTGAAATTTCATCAATATTTGACTGTCAAAATTATGCAATTTGTCAGGAAATTCCCAATTTTGTCTCATTTTCCTACAAATCACAAAATGGTTATCATGGAAACAAAACAACTTTAATAGGTTATTCATTAAATCTGCAAAACCACATATTTTTTTTTTTTATTGTTTAAGGTACCTGGACACAGATTTGAAATCAATATTTTTTTTCTATAATATTACGACTCATATTTTTTAATAGCACTTCACACAAAGATTAATTAAAAATCTTATTTCATTTAAAGTTATTAAAACTTCAATTTTTTTTGCGGGTTTGATTGACACATCCTTGCACTTTCACAAATTTTAACCTTATTCTTGATCCTAAGGAAAAGTGGCAAGTGTGTATTAATGAGAAATATTAAAACTGTTATCCAGAAAAATAATCTTATTCAGAGTAGAAAGTAGAAATGTTAGAAAGCAAAACTTCTTCACAAGTACCTTCATTAAGAAAAGTGATGTTATACGTGTATTGAGCTATCCATCATTATGACGTCATTGTGATGTCATAGATGAGTTAATTTGCATTGGCATAAAAATTGCTTTGAAAAAAATGTTTCTATATAGGAGTATAAAGGCTTATAACTTTTTTTATTCATAGACCAAATTTCATGAATGATACATCAATGGACAGGAAATAATAAGTACTTTCTTACTTTACTACTCTTGGGATATTTGTTTACTTAATTTTTTGGTCATTTCTGAAGAAACTACAAATATTAGGGTGGAAAATGATCATATTTTGTGCGGAAATACATGAAATTTTTAAAATAAGAGAAATTGGCCTAATTAAGTGCTTGATTATGCTTTGACTATCTGATTTAAAGTTATGAAGGTGGATAAGAATGGAATAAAATGTGTCAATTGGCTTATATTTAACTTAAAACTTGGATGCAGCTTTGGCTAGATTGGGGCATTTTTTTAAAGATATCACACATAGAACTGTACATGGTGTAAAATCTTATTTAATGCTTGAATTTTCATGAAACTTGGCATGATGTCTCTACTTATGCCCTAGATTGACAAACAGTGTGAAATATTGTAAAATCAAAAAAATGCTTTTTCATATTGAGTACATCCCATTAATTATTTTTAGAATCCGTAGAAGAAAGTAGTGCAGAACAAATATCATGTTCCTTAATTTGCAAACTTGCATTAAAAAAATTGTGCAGATGTACTGAACTGAGCCTCACACTTGTTCATAAAGAGTATCTTTCCTACCAAAAAAGCTTGGCAAATGTAATCTATCAAGAAGATCAGCCGAATTAATTTGTGTATTATGACGCCAGTGAGAACTCTGAAATTCCCCTTCTTTCACTTTCATTTTTAGAGGTTCCTGAAGACAGACGCGTTTTGCCAGAAAACGAATCTGAATGGCCACCTCGAGTTTTTAACCAAGGAAAGACTAGTTGATGTGCTTTGATTTGAGGTAGTCACTCACTTCAGAACGAAAATTAGGGACATCTCTATGAGAAGAAACGTTAACATTGTCGCGTATGGGAAATCAATAAGTGGACTGTACCTATGTGACGTCAGAGTCTTATACGCACCGAATGTCATGTGCGGTCTGACGAGTTCGATCTAAAAGAAAACTGAGTAAGTATCTGCGCTCGCCCTAACGGTTGCACCGTCAACATATTATGCTATGTCCCAAGGAAACCCACAAATTAAAGCAAGTCTGCGCAATTCGATCCAAAAATTTACGACTTATCATCTAAGATAGTTCCGGATCCGCGAGTTCCGGAGTCCACGGTTTCTGGTAGCTTCTGTCTCTGGAGTCCACGTGTTCTTGCGGAGCGCTCAACATTTCTTTTATGACAAAGTCTTAGAGAACTTGTTGCCCTTCTCTTGCGATCCCTCCCAACTTTGACAATTAAATACCCGTATTCATCCATTTGTGTAAGTGCCCCTGTATCCCATTTCACCATCATTTAAATACTCGTGCACATTCACAGTAACCGATACAGTCAGGGTCATATCGTAGACTGGATCTCGGTCAGGGTCACCCCATTGTTCTCCTATTGTTCTCCAACACAATAGACCCGCATTGTTTAGGGGGGAGGGGGGGGTAAACATCCGTCGTTAATACTCTTATAGTTCCTTCTGAATGCTCCAAAAACCTTAACCGGATCATTCATCTAGAAAATGTTGGTCAGATCTAGCATCCGAAGCCAGTCTGGTAGTGTACATCCCTAAATGCATCATCCATGCAAGTTTGGTTCAGGTAGGGCTTACAGTTACTTAGGAATGGACTTGCTCCTAAACCTTTAACCTGGAACGCCTACTCTAACGCTGACGCTGAGGCCAACGCTCGTCGAGGTGAGTTAAAAAAGAAAATGTTAAATTTTCCTTTCTTTCTCTTTTTATTTTTATGATTTACATCTTAAATATACACAAATATTAATCATTTAAATATGATTACATGTGACGTCTGCATGAATAAAAAAAACTGTTTATTGATTCACTTGAACATATTTTATTGTAATTTCTAATTTCAAAAGGATTGGGTACAAGTTCTAAAAACTTATGACGGAGTTTATTTATCATTAAGTGTGTTAGTATGATTGTAATAAGCATTAAGATCTCTACCATAATAATTGTGAAATTCATGGAACCAGGGTCAGGGGTTCTAGAGCTAGGGGGGGCTAAATAGGTTATATAGTGAAAATGCATTATTTCTTTGAAATTCTTCTTCTCTGTTCCTGGGCATTAAATAAACTAACCAAGTCCATAGTTCAGTTGAAAATGACTGCCTCTTCCAAAATTGTGAATTTAATGACCCCAGGATTAGGGGTTCGAGTACTAGGGAGGGGCCAAATAGATTATATAGTGAAAATGCATTAATTCTTTGATACTCTTCTTTTCTATTCCTGGGCATTAAATTAACTAACCAGGTGCATAACTACGTTGAATAAGGCTGCCTCTTCCAAAATTGTGAATATCATGGCCCCAGGGTCAGGGGTTCTAGTGCTAGGGCGGGGCTATAAAGATTATATAGTAAAAATGAATTATTTCTTTAAAAATCTTCTTCTTTGCTCCTGAGAATTAAATAAACTAACAAAGTACAAAGTTATGTAAAATAAGGCTGCCTCTTCCAAAATTGTTTATTTCATGATCACTGGGTTGGGTGTTCTTGTGTTAAGGTGGGGTACTATTGATTATATAGTGAAATTGCATAAACTCTTTAAAATCTTCTTTTCTGCACCTGGTCATTAAACCAATGACATATGTACATGGTTATGAGGAGGAAGGATGCCTCTTTGAGATTTGTGAATTTCAGGGCCCCTGGGTCATGGCTTCTTGTGTTAGGGCGGGTCTCTAATATTTATATAGTGAAATTGAACAAATTCTTTGAAAATCTTTTCCTCTGATCCTTGGTATTATGACAATGATCTTAGTATATATTTATGATGAAGAACGCTGCTTCTTCCAAAAATGCTTAATATCATGATGAAATAAAATTTCCAAAATTTTGAAAGATGTGGCCCCAGGGTCAGTGGTTCCTGTGGGATGGGGTGCACAACTGATAATGATAAAGTTGAAATGCATTATCTCTTTGTTACTGTGATCTACATGTACCTCTGGGTATTACTAACCAAAGTAAGCATGCTGAGTGCATAATTATGATAAGCAATGGCACCTCTTTCAAAATTGTGAATTTCATGGCCTTTTGATTAAAAAATGAATCAAATTTAATTGTTTGAAAGTTGTTGCATGATACTCAGGTGACCTATAAGGCCCTTTCGAGACCCCCATTTATCATACACCTGTACCTGTGATTGGCTTTAAAAAACCTTGACTTGGCATTTAAAGTCATTGAGCAGTGAAGGATCTTTATGATGCTAGCAATTGTTGTGACAAAAAGGGGCCTTAGTTTTAATGTCTAGCTAAAAAAAAATTAAATAAAATTTAATATGGAAATGTTTGTACCTTCTCTTCTTTATTTTTATTAATGTGCGTCGTTACTTTGAGCAATGAGCTCACCAAATGATTCCCCCGCCACCAATATGGTTATTATGGCAAAGTCCATGTTTTGCTATGGCTAGGAAATCCAAAATATGTGTCAGATCAACAAGTAAAATAGGAGGCGCACAATGGCAATATATAATAAATATTCTGTGAAAGTTTCATTATATTTTACTCAGTGGTATAAGAGGAGTTGGGGATAAGAGATGGGTACACCAAAGCGTAACAGACAGACGGACGGACATACCGATTACAGTATACCCTCCCACCTTTAAAGTGTGGTATATAAATATATAAGTATGTCATATTATATTTCAAAGTAACCTTGACCTTGTAATATCTGAACATAGAGAAAATTAAAATAGACCATGCGTAAATGCACCGAATGCGCCTAGGTAATTTCAATAACTCCAAGAGCATAAACAAAACTTACCGACAAATATTTAAAGTGTTGGTGGTGTCAACATTTAATAAATTCATATACAGATACAGATAGAAAAAGCCGAATTTCTACATTTTATGTAAACACGTCCTACTTATCCGTAAACCACGACCAAAATGTACGATCTTCAAAGAGCTACTGAGTATATGCGGACTCCGAACCGTGGCTTGAAACAATACAATTCCTTTTACTAAGCAACAAATACTGTGTTATAAATGTCTTTACTCGCATGGGACTCGTAAAAAAGAAGTAATCCAAATGATTGGATTCTAGCGTTAAATAAATATATCGTCATTGATAATATGATTTAATCAATCAAACTGAAAACAGATAAGTGTAATTGTGTACAGTATTAACAAAGTTTTGAAAATTTGTTTACACTATACATGTTTTTCATGTTACACGCGTAGAAATGTGCATGTATATTCCATGTAAGGGGTTAAACACAAAAAAGTGTAATTTTGTACATAATAACAAATTGGGATCTTCTACATATATTTACGGCAAAGAAGAATGTGAGAAACCCCCCCCCCCACACACACACACGACGATAGGCATATACCAAATAAACCTTAAAATGTACAAACCGTAAATTGGCATACACTAGACTGAAAAAACTTTAAATACGGATTCTATGAATTACTCAATAATGCTGCCATGCATATTCTAAATAGGTGCTGAGTATTAAGTTTGATCGGTAGAAAATTTTATTGTTATTGATTCAGATGTATTAAGAAAATGGATTTCTTTTTACATGTTTGGTAGAATTATGAGTTATTTTCGAAGAAAAAACGGTTCTAAAATCTTTTGTAGTAAAAGAATGTAAAATGATTTTAATTTGAATCAATTTAATCTGCTGACACCAATTTAATTTCCTTCGCTACGAGGGCATTGTTATATTTTTTTTAATTACTGTCAAGAGCAAGTATGATACAAACATTTTCATTACTGGTAACAATATGTTACTTTCCTGCATTTATATAGTAACTATTTTTACAGTGTGCATTTATAACGAATGTACAAGTATGATAAAAAGGATACATTTCTTATTATCTCCCTTAACATAGCTGAATGGAAATATCTCGTGGTAGGGTCTTAGGATCTCTAAACAAATATCACAGTTTCAGATACAGATAGGGTTGAATACTTCCCTTTTTACCTATATTTCACAGTTCAAATGAAATGGACACACACCTATACACAGCTTCCTTCTATAGCTAGTTGGTTAACCGTTTATATCAATCTGTAGAGTACTTGAGTGGCGACCCAGAGGCCTCGGGTTCTATCCTCAGTAGAAGCAGATTAATGTTTTGTTACACAAGTGGATACGTATCAAATGATAGATAATGCTCATGTTTCATTCAAATATTTATAGATGACACGTAACTGAATTACTCAGCACACAAAAATAGAAAAGAAAAAAGACTGTGTACTACTACATTGTGTTTTTTATACCTATATTATTGCTTCAGATTTGAAATTTGCTCTAAACAACCTTTTTTAACTAAAGATTGGTTTGCATAATTAATAATTTTGACAATTGGAGACTTTAATATACTGTATTTCAAAAACGAAAGTTGACAATATATTTACTTACTATTTTTATTCACTTATTTCCTCCATATCCTCAAATTTTTCTTCATAAATTATCACAGGATCTTCCATTTGTCAAATGTTGAAAGTTTTCAAAGATATTTCAAATATTGCGTTCTAACGTTCTTTATATTGACCAGTGTATAAAAATCAGAAGCGTGTTCAACAGATCGAGCGCTAAGGTTTCTCTCCCTCGCGAGAACTTTATCTACTGAGAGATATCGCGCTCGTTTTTATCCAATATGGCGGACGATTACAACGCAGTGATTCTAAAATTGTTAAGACTTACTATATAGAAATCAACGTAATATATATGTTCAAAGGGGGCTACTTTTTAAAACTGAATATATTTTTATATAGCTGTTTTGCTATCTCATAACTTAAATACTTTTTAAGTAATATAATACACCCCATCTCTGCACTGAATTAAGGACAGATGATACAAACAAATTTTTTCTTTGGAATATTTTTAATATCATGTCACAAAATATTGGATAATTCATATCATTTTTTCTCCTAAGAACTGGAACATGAAATAGCCTTGGAAAATATTACTTACATTTCAATAAAAAAATACATATAGATAAATAACACTCAGTAAACGTTTACAGGTGAAAACAAATCTCAGAATATGTTACCCTGGTGCTAAAAGTGTAATATAAACTTTAGAAAAAATATACCAAGCCAGGTGAATTTTATGAGGAAATACAAAATGACAAAAAATCAGCAATAAAACGTAAGCTGATTTTTTTACCATTTTGCTTTCTTAATAAAATTTAACCGGCTTGGTATATCTTTCTAAAGTTTAAATTACACTTTTTTGCACCAAAGAAACATGTTCTTAAATTTGTTTTCATCTGTAAACATTTACTGAGTGTGTTTTGTCAATATTTGTAATTACATTGAAATATTACTAATATTTTCCAAGTCTATTTCATTTTTCAGTTCTTAGGAGAAAAAAATTCTAAGAATTAACCACTTTTCTAAACTTTTAATACTCTAATTAACTCGCGCTCTCCGTGTAAAGAAAGCAGCGGCACTTTACAAATTAAGAAAAATATTCTCTATTCATATTCAAAAATTGGTAAAAATCTATTTCAAAATTGTACGCACTTGCGAAAAGGCGATTTAATTACCGGGGTAGGCACATCTATGTTAAACATTCCAAACATTCCAAGCATGCACACAAACACACGGTAAAATTATTGAAATACATTCTCTCGATAATTATTCTATAATTTCAATAGGCAAAGATTTTACACTGCTCTTAAATTTGTAAATAATATTCTTTTTAATAATGCAATGCATTTTTCACAGTAAAATTTCTTCTTCTGCCACTCACAGCACACATAGTACGTCATTTTACCAAAAAAACGTCATGTCGACAAGTTAAAGTCATTTGGTTATACATCGAGGGATAAAACTAGCAATTTTTGATGCTGTTTTTTTTTTTATGCTCATACAGTTTTCAGTTGAAAATTATTTCGTTTTTCTGGAATTATGAGGTACATGTACATCTATATTCGTATGATGTCACAGTAAAAATTATTTCACGTATAAATTAGGCTCCAACCCCTTTATGCGGCCTTAGCAATGCTGCAAAATATTTGAATGTCCTGTATAAACCATGTCTCTTTTAGAAGAAAGCAACAATTAATAGAATAATAATTGTATTAATGTATTTAATGCAATAATTTATTGAGAGGTTTCCAGTAGGATTTCTGGTAAATTGGTAAATAATAAATGAAAGTTATTTTAATAACTGTTTTTATGTAAACGAGTGAAACATATGGATTTTATTCTATTTGTTGAATTTCTGTATGTAATCTTATTTAGTGTGTAACCGGTGGTGAGCCTCGATGCATCAGAGGTTTTCCTGATTTCTGATTGGTTAATTATATTCGGCGATCATAGTACAATTTTAGCGTCCCTGATGGAAACACTGTGAAAAAGCTCTGCAGATTTTTTTATATTCCCACCCACCATCCCCTGCATCGCCTTTAAATTTATTTTTTATTTGGTAAGGGGATGTTGACCCCTCGCAAGGCCAAGCTTACTTTGTATTTTTGTATTATGGAGATTATGTGTTTGTTACCGTGAAAGGTTTTTTTGCATGTTTTTTGTTGTCTTTTTAGTTATAGTTGATTATGTAATCTTATGTCATAATTTTGGATTTTACATGTATGTATTTTACATGTTTTATAATTTTAAAAAATTTTATCTCAATTTGAGTAAAATTTTTCGCAATACAGTCTGGTGTTGTGTATTTTTTGCTACTTCAATACAAGGTAAATAAGCATTTGCTGAGCAAATCATTTTGGTTATGATGAAAGAGGAAGGCATAAAAATTCTTATATTCACGCCTTGGCTGATGGATTACGTAATAGAAGATGTAAAGTCACGTGGTGAACTCTGCAAGTCATTCAGTTGTATTTTGTTAACCGCAGGCTGACCACCGCTAACACGAAGCACGTCTCCATTTTGAAGATGACGATTGCCTATTTTGTTTTGATGTGCCAACTTTTTCGTATGATGTTCTAATTGCCTTGTTTTACAGATACTTTTTTTCTAGTCATTTTGTGGGATCCGACATTATCATATGAATCAAAGCTTGTGAATCTGTTCCCCTTCTCCTTTGTTAAATTGGTCACATTTATACCGTCATTTTAATATAGAACATCATTCATATCTATGGAAGTGTTCTATTTGACTTACTTGTACAAAATTAGCAAAAACAAACTGCGGTTCACGAGCTTGCCAAGAAGCATCAAAATACAAAAAAATGTAAATGTGTTAATTTTAAAATTTAAACGACCTCATGTTTTATAAATGTTTGTACAATGTAAAATAGGTTAATTCATTTTCAACATTATTTAATGTTTCTTTTCCCCCACAGTAAAGTGTAAGTAACAAGTCTAAAGTATTTAATTTCCTCATTCACAGAAATTTGTGGAAAAATTCTTTTCTGGCTTCTGTATATGAAAAGAAATAATGAGATATATCCTCCACTCTTTCACGAAATAGTATAACATCGATGACTAACGTACGCTATTAACCACCACTTGTGTCGAATTCTTGTATGTAATATATTTCAGCGTTAAATTCCGTAACTAAAATAAGAGGGTAGCAGAGGTTTTTATAATTATCGTAAGAAATAGATTTTTTTTTAAAAATAGATATTGATGAAGAGTTTCTTTCAATAAGAGGCTATAAGTTCCATTTATCAATAACAAGGAAAACGAAAGTTGTTGATTTATATGCTTGCAATATGCATTTAGGTATTAGTTCATGTATGCTTTAGATATAGGAATTTCTCACACTGTAACTTGAGGAATTACAACGCTGGGGTTATATTAGTAAGAATTTTAGAAACCTACAGGTAAGCTTATGAAGCTACATTTTGTCTTAACACTAATACATATCTTAAGATATGAATTTACGACATACAGAGTATCAGTCTTAAGAGAGGCCAACGAAGCTATCCTATCTTAGGAGAGTTCTTAATCTTAGTCCTAACTTTAGGACAACTACGAGCTCGTTTTAAGACATATTTTGGATGATTTTAAGAAGCGGTGGGGTCAGGAAAACAGCTAAAAATTATTTATTTCCGTAAATTTTTGTTAATTATTAACTCCTTTCCTTTCTAGTAACTTAATAAATTTAAAAACATTGTACAGTATAAAAATATGCGTGTACATGTATAAATGGAGTAGGGTGATTTATTTTTAAAAAATTGCTGCATCACGAGTGTTGTCCCAAAAAGTCGTAGACAGAGAAAACAGTTTGGTTTCTCTTTGCTTAATAAAATTTATTTTCTTTTCATAGCAAAATGTAATATTTAATGTTCATGTATTTCAAGTTCCATGATGATTTAGCAATTATTAGGAACATTATGAAAAAATTATGAAAGCATGCATGTTTACATCGACGCATGAAAGCAAACGTATTTACGTCTCTTATAATGCTTTGATCTCTTTGTCTGCTTCATAAGCGTTTGTTGACATCCAATAACTATTCTTTAATTTAAAAGTTAAAAATCACTGACTAAGGGACTTAATTAAATTTACTACTGTCTGTTTTTAGCAGATTAAAATTTCATTTGAAATTTAGTCAAAAGATCATCTGACATTGTAGGCAGCAGAGAGTAAACATAGTTTGACGTCGTTCATGTTTAATATACGTGTAGTAATCTTTTTACTTGCGGTAACTATTTTTGGTATAGAGGGAAAACTATCATTGAATCTCATGCCTTATATAAACAACTTCTCTCTTAATATATCTACTTTTTCCGTCTCCGATGTATATAAATAATATACAAAACAATTTACTTAATTCATTGGGCTGGTTACGCGTTTGACAACGTCATTTTCATCAACCACAATTCCAACAACACTTTGAAAATCACAACACCTATCATCTGTTTATACTATTATTTACATGAATATTTGACATGTTATTAAGTTTTTTATTCAAGTTTAACTGATCTTAATTTGAGTTCAATGTTTTACATAGTACGAAAGATATCAAAGCAAATGTAAAAATTATATGGCTTGCGTAAATTATTCCGATTTTTCTTCGTGCGCCGACAGACTATATCGCCTTCATAATAATCGCCCCAATATCATCAATATGAAAGATATATATTTCAGAATTCAAAATTTAAAAAACCTTGAATATATTTATACGAGGGTCATTCAAAAAGTTCGTAGACTTTTGTCCTAACTTTTTTATTTAACGTCATATTATATCCAAATTTGGTACAATTGTTTTGACAACAGATTCAAATAATTTGAGTAAAAAAATTAGAATATATCTTCATATTTATTAAAATTACGAAGGATTTAGAACAGCAAAAATGGGGTCACGGAGCACGGTCAAAATTGAGTAATTTTCTAATTTTCACTTTTTAGTATTTACAGCTATACCTTAAATAATTGGAGCTGAAAGGAAATAAAATTTACATGTTTAAATAAAGTATTGCTGTAATAATCTAAATGAAATCAGGTTATGTAATATCTCGCTCCATTTAAAAGATATCAGCTTCTAAATACATATAGACTTGATTAAAAAAGTCAAAAAACCATGACGTTGGAGGACGTCACGGAGCAGCAAGTAGCAATAAAATTAGACTTTACATTCGGAAAACTTCTTCTACAAGATCAAAAAATCCTTTTAAACCAGGATCTGAATGAAAAATAATCTGTGTATTTGTATTAAATTGAAAATACAATTTTTGAGTGGTAGCGAGTTTGAATCGGACGATGGATCGACTGCAAAGAAACAGGTTAAAGTTAAAAATATTGTCAAAAGCGTAAGAACGTCATTGAACGTAATGTGTGCTTCAATGTTGCAGAAATAATAGGATTGCATGGTAAATCAAAGAATTTGAAAACAATAACATTCTAATTCAAGCCATATTTGTACAATTGTTAGCAAACTAGGTGTTAAGTGTTGTGGATAAGTGTTTTGAATAAATAAAGATGCTTCAAACCGTTTTTGAAATATAAAAAAGAGTATACTTTTGACAAACTTTCTCAGCGTTGATTTTGACGTTACAATATTGGTAAACCGTGCTCCGTGGTAACAAAACATGTTGCTTTAAATTTTGGCTAACATGAATTCTATCTAATCAAATAGAATGAAAGTTCACATTTCCACAAAATAAATGCTTATGTTTACGAAAATGTGTTTATCTGTAATCTTGTAATAATCATATGACAATGAGAAGCATTGTCTACGTATTTTTTGAATGACCCTCGTATGTCTATGCAAATTTTGGTTAATATTGGCTGCATGTTAACAGAGTAATACACATTGTCTACGACGTTTTGGAACAACCCTTGTAAAACATTTATGCGTTTAAGTAACAAGTGAAAACATTCTATAGAACATTTATCAAAAACTTTTCGAGATATACAAAAAACATCAGCAATTAATTTGTTTTTGAGAATTTGGGACGGGGAAGGAATATGCAGTCACATGGCAGACCGGAAGAAAGCAATCTCAGTTTTGGGGGCACAGCATAGTGTTTTCCAGCGTTTCGTAGTATAGTGGGAAAACATTGTATGATAGGAACGTATTTTATTGGTTTTGCCTGTATAGTAGGCGTGGGAAGGAAGGCCAATAAGAAGGCAGTATTCAGTAAGGTGTTCGAATCATTCTGAGCCAGTGCTCTTCAACACACACACATGTGTTTTGCGGAGTCCTCGAGAGCATGGAGGCGGCTAATCTTGAAGTCCTTCTTAACAGAGTTTCAGACATGATTGAAAACAAGTTGCAATCTTTGGACGCGAAAATGGCTAAACGACAGAAACAGCAACATGAGCAACAGATGTAAAAATTGCAGTCAGTCACCGACAAAACTTTCGTTTTCAAGAAGAAAGGAAACGAGGCTCAGTTTAAGTTCAACAATACTGTAAAGGAAAAACTCGTAGGGGCCAATAAAAGTTTAAACGACGACGATGCTTTTCAACAAATAACGGACGGTATTCAGCTAATTAATAATAGACAAAAGTTAGTGAAGCTTGCGGATTCCTCTAAAAACGGATGGAGAACCGTCCAAGAATATATACAACATGAGCTGGCCTCACATGACGAAGACGAAAAAAGAATACTAAAGGCAGAGATTAGGGCAGAGAAGAAACTGAAAGACGAAAGAATACAGAGACCAGAGGTCAACGTAGGAGTGTACCTTATGCACCCCCAGAGAAAAGTGCGCAGGAGTGGAAAAGCAGATACGAAGCCAGTTGAAAACCGGGAACCTGTTTCAAGTGTGGTTTTACAGGTCATTGGGCTTAAGGGTTCACAAATAAGGAAACAGTTTCTAAGATAAGTATATAAGATAGTATTTCTATGAAACTTATTAAGAATATTGGCGCTTATAAGGCTAAGCATCCAGGGAATTTTATCAAACACGAGAGCGTATGCTTAGAAACTGTAGATGGAAACGAAAGTCCAGTCGGTGGCCTAAGGGCTCATAAATTTGTCAAAATGGGAAAGTATTGGGGCCGATGATTACATTTTAGATATTTTGAGAAACGGATACAAAATACCTTTTAGGAACGTGCCGAGTCGCGTGTTTCTTAACAATAAGAAGACGGCTCGGGATAATGGTGACATTGTTTACAAAGAAATACAAAAACTCATTCAGAAAGGTTGTGTAACCGAGGTCAAGGACATATCTCATGTTGTAAATCCTTTAACCGTTGCATTCCACAAGACGAGTAAAGCTCGGTTAGTTTTAGATTGTAGACACGTTAATCAATGTATACATAGTTCCCCTTTTAGAATGGATGACACAAAAGTTGCTCGCGATATTTTTGACAAAGGTGATTTTTTTATTCTGTTTTGATCTGAAGTCAGCATATCTTCATATAGAAATTTTTGAAGATCGTAAAAAATATTTAGGTTTTCACTGGGAATATGACGGCGCATTGAAATATTTTGTGTTCAATGTTTTACCATTTGGTATTTCATCTGCCGCATTCATATTTACAAAAGTTTTGAAAAAGGTCGTTCAATATAGGCGAGTAACAGGAATTAGGGTTATTATGCTCCTAGATGACGGTCTGGCTGGATCAAATAATTTCCTAGAGGCCGTAAGTATTAGTAGCTTCGTTCAGACTTCGTTAGCACAATTAGGTTTTGTTGTGGCAAATTCAAAAAGAGTATAGCAGCCTCAACAAAACATTGTGTGGTTAGGGTTTGAGTGAAACACTGAAAAGGGCATAAAGATCACTTCTGAAAGAACAGAAAAATTACTTGTAAATATCAGTGAAAGAACTATATGCGGTATATTGCCTATATTTGCCCCCACAAAAGTCAAATTTTGAAAACTTCCTGAAATGTGCTGCATTAAATAAATTGTATGAGAAATATAAATTAACAGAAAATAATATAGTGTCAAAGCAGTGTATTCACAATTTTTGTTTTCATGACGTCACAAACTAGTCCGGTTTTATATCCTTTTTCAGAAAGAGAACAAAATGGACAAAATTTCAACAATTTTAGCTTTAGAATTTATTGAGCGCAAGTTTGTTCAGGAACAATATTGACATATTTCATTGATATTATCATTCTACACATTATATCAAAATATCGATCCTGAACACACATGCGCTCGGTGACTTTTACTCAAAATACCGACAAAATATGTACATTTTTCTGAAAAATTCATAAAAAACTGAAATTTACGTCAAGTTTGTGACGTCATTACGTACATATGGCGTCATTACTTATGAAAATATTCAGAGCTTTGAAGTCAGCATATACGCCCCTGTTTAAGAACTTAATTAAATATATCTCCATCAAAGTTTGATTTGGGGGGCAAATGTTGGTTATTACCGAATAAAGTTCTTTTAGACAAAGTACAACAAGGTCAGCTTGTTTTCAAGTTAAGGCGTATAGCAAGTATCGTCGGACAAATCATTTGTATGGAAGCTACTATAGGACATGCGGCAAGATTTTATACAAGGTGTCCATATGACTTTATTCTTAAGAGAATTAACTGGAACTCGCAGGTAAGATTAGATTCAGGGTCTGAAGAAGAGTTGTTATTTTGGAAACAAAATTCATTGGATTTAAACGGTTCTGATAAAAAATGTCAAGAAAAGGAATCTGATTTGAATATATACAGTGATGCATCAGTTACAGGTTTTGGTGCTTTTATAGAAGGAATCAGTGATTCAGAAACGTTTGGTACTTGGACAAGTGAGGAATCTTGTCAGAGTTCTACTTGGAGAAAACTCGAAACTGTAAATAGAGCATTGAATACTATAGGAGAAAGTATTCAGGGTAGACAAGTCAATTGGTACAATGATAATAAAAATGTTTGTAGAATTTTAGAGGTGGGCAGTAAAAAACCATATTTGCACAGTATTGCAAAAGAAATAGATGGTAAGTGTGCCATAAAAATGTACTTTTAAATAGCATTTGGGTACCATGAGAAAGGAACACAAGAGCAGATGCTCTGAGTAGGTGCTTTGATAGCGATGATTGGGGAATTGATTCCCATGTGTTTGAAAACATTGACAGAAACTGGGGCCCACATACATGTGACAGGTTTACTACTGATTATAACACAAAATGTAAAACATTTAATTAAAGGTGGTGGTGTACAGGCATAAATGGGGTCGATGCATTTAGTCAAGGTTGGGGTGAGGATAATAACTGGTTAGTTAACCCCATCCAGACTTATCAGTAAAAGCGTTCTTAAGTTGAAATCAAATAAACACAAGGGTACTTTAATAGTTCCAGTGTGGAGGTCTGCTCCTTATTGGCCACTTCTAAAAAAGGGGAGAATGGCAATATTTTGTGAAAGAAATTAAACATGCATCATCCTTGATAACCCAAAAGGGAAAAAGGGGACAATGGTATTTTTGGTGGGCACAAAATATTTGATATTGTCATTCTTAGATTACAGTTCTAGAATTATAGACATTCGTTTTATATATTACTTATGTATTTTTGCAGACCTAAGCTTGGACAAGACCATAGAAGAAGTGGTTAAATCAGCGGGGGTGGACTTAAAACTAGCGAGGAAGCTGTGTGATTTTCTTCTGAAATCAAAAAGTGTAAATACGAGTAAAAAATACATGTCAGCTTTTAACAGGTGGTGTAGGTTTATATATTTAACAAGAAAAAGTGGTCAGTTCCTACAAATTCTGTGCATAATTCGTTGTATCTAACTCATCTTTTAAATATTGGATGTTCATTTTACGTGGTTTCAAGTGCAGTTTATGCCATCTAGTGGGCACATTGCATTTTGGGGTACTCTGATCCTACCGATCACCCATTTGTGAAGAATTTGTTAGAGAGTTCCAGACGTCACAACAAATCCAAAGTATTAAAAAAGGAGGCAGTTTCCGCTAAAGATCTAATAGATTTGTGTAACCTTTACTCCAACAGTACCAGTCTCGCAGACGTGAGGAATATTTCCATGATTTTATTAGCTTTCGCAGGATTTCTAAGATTCGATGAGCTCAGTTCATTAGCTTGTTCCGACATGGTTTTCCTGGATAATTACATAAAAGTTTTCATACGTAACAGTAAAACCGACCTATACAGACAAGGGACTGAAATAGTAATATCAAGTGGTTCTACATCCCCCTGTCCTGTCAAAATGCTACTATGATACTGTGAGTTGGGATGCATTGAAAAATCTTATTTTGTTCAAACCCACATTCAATTCTAAGGGAATAATTAATCTGGTGTACAAAACAAAAAACTTAGATATACACGAGCAAGAGAATGTATTACATCGAAATCCAAGTGTGTTATGGCCGATGTTAACATTGGCATACATTCTTTGCGTGCCGGCGAAGCCACGGCAGCGTCCAATTCGGACATCAACGATAGGTGTTTGAAAAAGCATGAGCGTTGGGCGTCAGATTCAGCAAAAGACGGTTACGTTCAAAACAGTTTGGACAGTAGATTGTCAGTTTCTAAAAATATAGGGCTATGATATTATCTACCAATTTCAAATATTCAAATAGAGTTTATTTAAAAATAAATAAAACATTTGTTATTGTTATTATTTTTTAGAATTTTTGCCGATGATCTTTTTTCCTTTACTAACTTCTGAACTAGATATTCTAAGCTAGCCTGCCTTACAGCATAGTTGTTGTATTATTTGAGGTGTAGTCTGTTAAATAATGAGTGGAGATTATACTAGTGTTTTCCTGCGTTTCGTAGTATAGCGGGAAAACTTTGTATGATAGGAACGTATTTTATTGGTTTTGCCTGTATAGTAGGCGTGGCCAAAGGAAGTCCAATGAGAAGGCAGTATTCAGTAAGGTGTTCAAATCATTCTGAGCCAGTGCTCTGCAACACACACACGTGTTTTTTGTTTTGTTTTGTTTTGTTTTTTGTTTTTGTTTTTGTTTTTTTTTTTGTTTGTTTTTGTTTTTTTTTTTTTTTGGTTTAT
>PRKT01001718.1:4043-23870 GCA_003671525.1 Saccostrea glomerata | reverse complement strand
TTTTTTTTTGTTTTTTTTTTTTTTTGGTTTATATATAATGTATATCATGTTTGTATAAATATACCGGTAATAGATTGATTGACTGATAATTATTGTTTTACGCCATATTTCGGCGATTAAATTAAGTATGATCATTTTTTAAATTTTTGGGTTTCTCTGGCGGCCCCCAATGAGCCTACTCTTTTTCGAAAACCAGAGAAACGATCTTTTTCGTGCCAAGGGGGTTGTTATCCTTGACACGGGGCACCATTTAACGTCCCATCCGACGGACTTTAAATTTAAAAATATATGAACAGTTAAAATGTATAATTTAAACAGTTAAAATATATATACAAGATTGATAAGTCATTTTAAATTTTGCAGTAAAAATCAGTTTCACGTAAAAACTCTAAAATCGTATAAACATTTATATTTGCAAAAAGTTCATGCATGGTTTGTACATTTTTTACCGGCAATAGAAGAAACAATACTGTTGGAATGTATTTTAATTTCGATTTTTTCATACATGCAAATATTATAGGGTGTTCAGGCATTTTTTACCATAGTAAACCGTCTATGGTTTTTGCCTGGGCGGTTTTTAATGTCTGTGATAGGGGTATAATTTATTACACGTAATATAATTTACAAATAAATTGCAGTGCTTTATTGTTTCACATACAATGTAATGTATGTTCAATATTTATGTATTGTTTTCAAAATAAACGCCAGCTCTCCCACTAAGCTAGCCTGGCTTACAGCATAGTTGTATTATTTGAGGTGTAGTCTGTCAAATAATGAGTGGAGATTATACATACATTTTCAGTAAGAGCTCTATCAAGTATCAAAATTTCCCTGACAAGCCAGAAAAAGGACGGGGCATCGGACATTTTATTGAAGGGGCAGAAGCATACTGCATCTACATTTTTATAGTATTCAATATATTGGCAACAATACATGCCAACCATTCATAGTTCAAAAGTTATTGCGAAGGTTAAAGTTTGCAGGAAAAACTACACTGTATTTTCAGCATATAGGCCAGTCAGGTCAAATAGTCATTGGTCTTTGTGTTATTTGAAAGAACTTAATTAGTGAAGTATGCATACCAAATATGAAGTCTCAACCATGTATGATTCAAACGTTATGGCGAAGGTTAAAGTGCGAGACGGAAAGACAGACGGAATCAATATACGCCTCTTATCTTTCGATCAAGGCGCATAAAAATGTTTACCAAAATTTAAAGCTTACAAATTCATATTTTTATCAAACTTTGTATCCATTGTATCCGATTGCCATATTTCGTTTTAAATCTGCTGTCTGTTGTACATGACAACAAAAATATTTGACCATACCAAGCGCAGGTAGTACTTTTATTAAACAATAATGACTATCCACATTTTGTAGTTATGCCGTAGAGAGTCTAAATTCATTATATACAGCAAAAAATGTGGCCATGGAGTAGCAGTTTTGATTATATTGGCACAGTTTGAGCTATTTTTCTTGAACAATGATTGAAATTTTCACTTTATTTAATTTTTTTGTTACAATAAGAAATCAAAGTTTTATATTCAACAGAAAAATAGTTTAAGGTAAGATTAAAACGGAAATCAACCAAACGAAAGTAGAGGTACTTGGAGCAATGAGCTCACTGAATGATACCCCCCGCCTCCAATAATGTCCATGTGTTGCTATATATTGTTTTACGGTAATGTGTAAAGAGGAATAACTCGTCCTATCAAATGTTATCCAGAAGCTTTTATACGTGACGTCATAGGTAAAAATATAATGGCAATGTCAATGTTTTGCTATGGGAAACCTAAAATACGTGTCGAATAAAAAAGTAAAATAGGAGGTGAACAATAGCAATATGTAATAAAGATTCTGTGAAAGTTTCATTAAATTTCTCTCAGTAGTATAAGAGAAGTTGCGGATAAGAGATAAAGCGTAACAGACGGACGGACGGACGGAAATCCCGCTTACTATATACCCTCCCACTTTTCAAGCGGGGGGTTTAATGAATGTTATAAATAGTCAAAATATGACATCAATTAAATCTCTGTCAAAGCGAAAACAACTTTGCCGTTTGTTGACCCAGTTTGCCCGTAATACGGTGTGATTTGTCAAGTGTTCTATCTATTGAGCTACAATCATTATGATCATTATGGTCTGGTCAAATAATATCTCTGTCAATAGAATTTAAAATCTATATTTAAAAAATCTGGGGGGATTAGGCGAGTCGTATGCCCACACGGGTTCTGTCGCTCTGTCACCCCTACTAATGTTATTGTGATTTAAATTCAAGACACGTGGTTTAGGTTGACCTATTCAAGGATAATAGGGTAGAACCGGTTTTATAAATAGAATTGGCAGTAAACAGGAAAATGCTATATTCTTTTTCTTTTGAAAACATGTCCTGAAAAAATGTGATTCCAGACCTTTTTAAAAGACTTACACGATTTTTAACAGGGGGGGGGGGGGTAGGGGTTAAAAAACAATGTATCATACATTATGGCGAAAAAAAAGAGCTCACTAGCGACCGATGCACTGGTAAAAAATATGTGTAATTTCATCCACACTGACAATCCTTTGTTTGCCTTATATTGCTATTGTTATAAATGCGCACAAAGGATCTTACCACGAGCAACTGACCAATGAATAGCAACGTTTACGCCGAATACATGTTTATCTCGAACACGTGGTTCAGGTCAATCTAGGATTGTGTCAATGGAGTTCAAAATCAAAAAAAAAATATTCTTATGAACAAAATACAAAGATTAGAAACTATGAAAGATTTGTTGTTAGCTAGAAAAAAATATGTTTATAAAACGTAGTTTATGTCTACTTTAGAACACTAGTGCTTCAAGTAAGCATTTAATTGCAATGGACAAAACATTGTTTACATAGCTATACTCGTGATCACGTGGCCGGGGAATCCACCTGACAATATTATTCACCGATAGAACAACAAAGGAATTAATACAGACGCAAAATCGCTTTTTTGCAGTTTGACTTCTAGAAACCTAGCGTTCCACCATTTATTCAAATAATGTTTTGTCATTATAAGCATGAAAGGAATGGAATTTTCAGAAATGCTTTTCATTTACTTCCAAGGTTTTCTTTTTTTCAAGTGTAAAATTCCTGTAGTATTCGTAGTAACCCATAATGCAATACATAACTCTAAAAGAATCAGGGGCAGTAAGCATATGTAACGTGTTTGCCTAACACATATACTATATGATTTTTCTCAGGGTCTAGGGCCCCCTCAGATACCTTGCTGAGGAATTTGATTGTTGACTGGAACTTATTTACATATGCAAAATATACAGATATCGGGTGCTTCCCTAGCACGCAAATAAACGAATAATTAATTAAACCGCCTCTTAATCAGTTGGGCTTCTATCTCTGAAGCGACTTCCAGGAGCGCCCAAAAGAAACAACCAAAGCGCCAGCACGTCGCTTCTCCCAGAAGCGACAGGTTACCCTTAGATTAACACAGAAAGACCGTTTATGCAACGTTCACGTAGACTGTTACATATACCAGGTAAAAACTGTTCTGCACATCGCAAAGCAATAATGACTTATGAACAGACTTACCGCTGTTGTCTATCTCTTTGATAATACCGCACTTCTCCGCTGGCACTCTATCAGTAACTGCATCAGAAACTGACTCTATCGAGTCTCGACGCCTTATATATACTATGAGTATATCACGTGACATACCCACTCGGAATCTCTGGGAACTCGGCGTTTAACGAGCTCAGGGTCCTTTCGGAACGCCCTGTCTCCTTCCTTTAATTATCTATTTCCGTTACATTACCCACGCCTCAGATTCAAGCGTCCTCGCTTGCATAGGAAAATAAAACAAAGAGGCATATTATAGACAATTTTTCTTATTTACGATGATTCGAATGCTGTCAATTCCTTTGACAAGGTAAGCTGTATATACATTTATTACATCATTAACCAGTCACCATACAGTACGTGAGTCTAACAATCGTCTAACTCATATTATAACTCTTCTTCCTTTCAACGACTTTGATTTTAACCCCATTCTCCCACTTGGTGGTTATGGATTTTGTGGAGTACACATAAAGAGTTGGCTCAGTCTGCGTAGTCGCATTCACAGTGGATGCCTTTGAAGACTTCTCCAATTCATGCACCACCGGACCTGACTGATGAATCTCTTTGCTCTTTGTTTGGGAACCTGTATAGAGAACCGGCTGAGTTCTCTTCCGAATGATTCTTCCTATCTCTAGGTCTTCAGGTGCCTTCTCTCTCTCTTCAGTTTCCCTGGAGTCTTCTCCATCACTAGAGCTACATGGACCCAACACATCTGACAGCTCTCCAGGATCCTGAAATTCCCAGTCACTTTGGTTAGATTCCTTCTCCAGATGGTCACTACCAGGGTTCGCCGCGGAACTATCTTCATCAACTACAACATCAGCTGCTTTTGTAATCGTGCTTGGCGTTTGCTTCTTAGCAGGGGGTGGAACAGTTGCTGAACTATTATGGACCTTCATGTGTTTCACAAGGTAGCTGTTCTTCTTGAACCTGGCTCCACAAGTTACACATTTAAATCTCTGTCCTGAGCATAAAATGACGTGGTCCTGCCATGGCTCATCAATGGCTTTGTCACAAAAAGGGCAGTCAGGCTCTTTAGCTTTGGTAAACTTTATTTTAGGCATAACTGTAATCTACAACAAACAAAAAATGGATTAAAGTTAATTTAAATGCTCTTCGAATCTTTGTCATCTTTAAAATATAAAAAAAAAATAAAGCAACATAAATAACCTGTCTAGCAAAGATCTACTACATATTCTGATAAATAAGCAGGGGTCCGTCTGTTTCTACCAGATCGTTGAGGCTTCTGGTCGATTACTTGATCATTAACACCCTCTCTATCAATGCCTAACTCTTCAAACTCATCTTGCTGTAAAGTGATACTTTCATTCTGATCGACATCACCGGAACCACTTAGTTCTACCTCACCAGACAGAATCTGAGGTTTAACCAACCTCATTCAGTCTACATGTATCACCTGTGGCGACCCTTTACTACCACAAGATACTTTGTACGTGAATTCGGAACATTTTTCTAGAACTTCGAAAGGTCCTTGCCAAAAGCTTGTTAATTTTGGCGAAGTACCCAAACGTCTGCGAGGAAAGAATACGTAAACGTGGTCTCTTGGAGAGAATCTCTGCCATCGTAACTTCTTTTCATGGTAGCGTTTTTTAACGCATCATTTCCCCTCTAGTATTTTCCCTCACAATACGGTGTGCTTCTTCCAGTCTCTCCTGAAGCAACCAGGCCCATCTATTCTGTGGAATTGGCTTTCGCTGTACCTCCATTTCGTATACGAGGTCTAGAGGCGTTGTCGCTTCTCTACCAAGCATAAGGTAGTTTGGAGAGAAGCCAGTTGTGTCATGCTCCGCTGATCTATACGCCATCATGACATACGGCAACTGTTCGTCCCAATCTGTATGATTCTTGTTCACACATGAACTTAACATGGCTTCTAGAGTTCGATTAAACCTTTCCACCATACCATCTGACTGCGGATGGTAGGGTGTAGTGCGAGTCTTTTCTATTTGCAGTAGTTCGCACACCGAATGGAACAAATCACTCTCGTATTGACGGCCTTGATCTGAGTGTATTGTATAGGGTACTCCGAATCTAGTAATGACCTGTTCAACTACAATCTTTGCCACAGTTTTTGATTCCATATTTGGCATCGGAAAACATTCAGTCCAGCGAGTAAAATAATCTGAAAGTACCAGTATGTATCTGTTTCCAGATTCTGTCAATGGCAGTTCCCCCATAATATCTGTTGCTATTCTATCCATGGGAATCCATTCTGAACAATTTGCATTGGCGCTTTCTGGCTAGTAAATGATGGCTTTCTTCTGGCACAGATGTCACATCCATTAATATACCGACGAACATCTTTGTTAAGCCCTGGCCAATAAAATTGACTTCTTATCCTTGCAATGGTTTTGTTTATGCGGTACGCTTGTCGTGGTATTCCGTCAAAATATGCCTTCTCTCAGACATAGGCACTATTATCTGGAGCTTTGTTAAGGTTAATGTAGCTTTGCCAAAAAATTTTAGAGGTCTACCTTCAGCAGACATTATGTCTTGATGCATACTATCCAAAACAAGATTTTGATAAACCTTTTGAATTTCACTGAAGACATTCTTTGCAATGAGCGTAACGGTTGCTCCTGTATCGATCAAGATTTTTGTGTCTACATCTTCTATTTTAGCTGAGAGATACATTCCAGCCTCACTGGGTCTATTGTAAGCAATTGGTTGCAGCTTACGTTGTGTTTTAACTGTCTTAGCAGAACCATGACCCGGTGCTTTAGAGTTTTTGCCAAACTTCTTTGTTGTTTCGTTTAGCCGCTTCGAAGGACAATGTTTGCTAATGTGTCCTTCTTTACGACAATTGTAGCACTTTATTGTTCTTGGGGGTTGCCGTGGCTTCTTGTCATTGCGATCCGTCCAGTTCATTGAGCTAAGTGACTTACTCTTCATTTCACGCATTTCTGTCTTAAGTTCCATAACAGAACTTTGCAAACCTCTAAGAGTTTTGGTCAGCTCGTCGGTATTTATCTGGGATTTGAACTGAACATTATCGTAATCTGTTTCTGTAACTACACGCAAGCGTGACTTGTTTTCCGATCTTCTGGAGTCAGCTCTGACAAAGGCTTCTAATTCAACCGCTAGCCTTATAGCGTCGTTCAAACTCTGGGGTCTGGCTTGTTTAATTCTAAGACGCATGTCTGCATCAACCAAAGCATCGATAAACTGTTCCTTAGATAAAGTCTCCTGAACGTCGTTTGGTGCTGTAGGATAGGCAAGATGTGTTAGCCTCCGAATTGACTGTCCTAATTCTGGGAGCGTCTCGGTCGCTTTCTGTATTCGTTCTCGTAGTTGAACTCTGTATAGTTCTGTCTGATTTGCAGGGGCAAAACGATCTTCAAGCGCCTTAATCAGTTCATCGTAGTTCCTTCCATCATCTCTACTCAAATTCCCAAGCACTCCCTGTGCTTGTCCCCTCAGAGAGACTGCTAAATAAAGACCTTTTTCTTTAGCACTCCAACCATTCAATGAAGAGCACGCCTCAAAGTGTGACTTATAATCAAGCCACGACCCAATCCCGTCATAGGTAGCTGGTTTAATATAATTAGATGGCTTCTTTAGCGTACTCTCTTCCTTTGGTTTTGCTTCGTTATTAGTATTTTCAAGGAAGCGCCGTAGTCTGACTGTTACTCCTGGTTCATCCTCTCTGGCTTTGATATTTGTGTCGCTTCTTAAAATGGGCTCTTGTTCTAAATTGCCAATTCTTGGTGTCTCACGAAGAATTCCACTATGGACTCTAGCCGAAGCTTGGTTAACATCTTCTATAGGACTTTGGGTCATTATTCCAGAGTCGCTTCTATGGGCTGCGGCTGTTGTTCTTACACTAGCTGGAGTAGACCTTCTCTGATCGTGATTGCCCGAGGATATTTCAGAATTCTCAAGCGTCTTCCTTCCTAAACGTGTTATTTCGGCTTCCAACCTAGCTACTGTAAACGTATTACATTTGGCTGTGTATTCTTTTTAGCGCATTTCGCGGAAAGCAGCCTCCGCTAAATCAAGTACATCACTAAATGCTTTCGGTATAAAGGTTTATGTAAAGCACATTCAAGAAGCGCTAAATCAAATCTACGCTAACTTGTTGAAAAGTCAATATCCGCCAAATATCGTACACGCCAAATATAATACATTTACAGTATTTCTTCGTTTAAGCTGGACATATTTTTTAAAGCAACGAAACTTTACAAATAATGAAACATAAGAAATATATTACGTTTACTATTTTTAATTCGATCAAGCAACCAAATCAGGTCCCTACATAGGCGCCATTTTCTGTAACGTGTTTGCCTAACACATATACTATATGATTTTTCTCAGGGTCTAGGGCCCCCTCAGATACCTTGCGGAGGAATTTGATTGTTGACTGGAACTTATTTACATATGCAAAATATACAGATATCGGGTGCTTCCCTAGCACGCAAATAAACGAATAATTAATTAACCGCCTCTTAATCAGTTGGGCTTCTATCTCTGAAGCGACTTCCAGAAGCGCCCAAAAGAAACAACCAAAGCGCCAGCACGTCGCTTCTCCCAGAAGCGACAGGTTACCCTTAGATTAACACAGAAAGACCGTTTATGCAACGCTCACGTAGACTGTTACATATACCAGGTAAAAACTGTTCTGCACATCGCAAAGCAATAATGACTTATGAACAGACTTACCGCTGTTGTCTATCTCTTTGATAATACCGCACTTCTCCGCTGGCACTCTATCAGTAACTGCATCAGAAGCTGACTCTATCGAGTCTCGACGCCTTATATACCATGAGTATATCACGTGACATACCCACTCGGAATCTCTGGGAACTCGGCGTTTTACGAGCTCAGGGTCCTTTCGGAACGCCCTGTCTCCTTCCTTTAATTATCTATTTCCGTTACACATATATATGAGCTGCCAAATATTTTTTTTTAAAAATTTATACTAGTGCTATCGTTAAGTTGGTTTATTTTTTATATAACGAGATGTCCAGTTTGATGTAAATAGCAATAAAATTTTCAACATTTGATTTGTAGTTGAGTTATCACGATGTGAAGTTGTGTGATTTTTCCGGAATTGAGAAATTTCTATCAAATTCTCACATTCCAAACAAGATTTAGATATGGCCGCACGACAACAACATAGTAAAAATTTAATAGATTGTTTAAAATGACATAATAAATTATATCCCAAAATATCATTCTGTTTTTTGCATGCGACCACCCTGAAAAATATAAAAAACGATGTTTTTTTAGGCCGATTTTGATCGCTTCCGGTTTCGGTTTTTATATTCAGGCGTAACCAAAGTTGGAGGAAACAGAAAATGTGACAGTAGATTTATCGAAGTTCTAACCATTTAACAAGTAGGGATGAATTGAAAATCAGAGCAATTGTAATTTTACATGCACTACTTACATGCATTGTTCAAAATAGAATCCCCTCCTAAACTTATTAATGATAAAAGATTCGACATGACAGACTCCGCTAACTCCATGAACTCGGGGGACGGTAATCATGTCAAACAGTTGAAAATAGAAAATGTGTATCTAAAATATATTAAACAGGAACACAATATGCTATCTTCTTTCAAAGAAAAAATAGATTATAAAAAGTTGACAATCATCGATTCTTTTTGATTTAGGCCCTAATATTCATGATTCATTCACCCTCGATCGTCCGGTTGATCTGCATGATTAGCCGCGTTTTATCACTTGTGAAAATCTTTACTTATAGGGGCCTACGGCATTAAAATATAAATATACTACATTTCTATGTTGGTGTTTATTACATATTATTCTGTCTGAGTACAAATACAACCAAGTCTAGCGTTTGTGTATTCAAGAGACTCTACCCTGGTACCTGTGTACAGACAGTTGTAAAACCGTTAAAGAAATGAAAAAAAAAACGTTAGTTTCTTAAAAATAAGCTAACAACACTAAATCTAATTAATGTTCTTTGCAGATAAATAATAATTATAAATAAAATTCTTTTTATTTTTCTTGTGGGAACAATGTATTTTTTGTCGTTTTTTTTTAACCAATTAATTAAAATATTATTAACGTAAAATTAAACTTTTATAAATATTAAAAAAAATGATTAGATTAGCATGGAATATTTTAAATTCATTTAAGTCACCATTTAAATGAAAAAAAATGTTTGTCATTACAAGCTTCATCTTTTTTGTTTTAATTTAAAGTACCCAATAATGTCTTTGCCTCTGATTTTATTCATTAAACTCAAATAGGTAAATCAATAAAACTGCAATTTTAATTTAATTTCATGAACGAAATAATTATATATTATACATGGTAATATTAATAAATTATTCCCTTTTTTCATATATAAAGAAAATCTTATGCAAATGTATATACACTGTACAACTAACCCCCCCCCCCTCCTTCCATAGTTATAGACAAAATGTACATACATAATATATATAGTAATTTAATTTTGATATTTATATTTTAATTGTAGGATGCCTGAAGATGGTCCAAAACAATATTCTGTTACTGGAGCTGTTACTTGTTGGTATTGTCTGTGTCGTGCTGGAGCCAGAGTTGTCGGGGCATGTGCCCGTGTGGCCTCAGTATTGTGGTTTCTTGGCTATGAAAGACACACAAACTTTGCGGTAAGACCTACTCAAGACTGGGCTGACTACCTTGAGGATGCAGCTGTGCTTCCTGCAGTAATGGATGGCCCATCAGAAAGTGAAATGGGTGCAACGGAAGAGTGACACGAATTGCGACATTGGTTTATTGATAGTGAACATTATTGAGAGTGAACATTCTGCAGATTATAGGCATGTGTGAAAATTTTCGAGAGGGATGTTAAACAATATACAATCAATCAATCAATCTGCAGGATATGATATCCACTTCATTAGACTTCCATTATTGTTTTCAACAATATTGTGGAAGGATGTGTATTTATTGTTATTTATTGATTGTTAATAGGGATTTTTATGTATCTATGATTTTTTATGTTTAAATTGTGATTTCTTAACATCTGTTATATAATCGAGAAATTAAAATATAGTACATTGTACATCCCAAAAATATTACATTCATTGCATGAGTTTAAAGTGGCACAGTGACGCACAAAGGGGAAAATTGACAAATGTAGAATTTTCGCATGACCTCTGTAAATTCCTTAAAGTATTAGGTTTCAGAAAATTACATGTTTCAGAACCTAAAAATTAAATTTTTATGGGGAAAAGTAAAAGTAAATATAATTTCTGTCTGCCCCAGAACGAAAATATTGCAAAATACCCTGGTACTTCTTCCTCCCTATTATACGCGTGCGCAGAAAAGTGTTGAATAAGTTTCCATAGTTACCATGGTCTCAGGTATCCACGAATGAATATAAGTAGACCAAAAAATTTGATGCAATCTTTTTAAAAAGCTGTTAGAACATATTTCTCACCTTTGCATGCTCCAGTTGAATTTTGTTTACAAGTTTGAGCTAAAAATAAGAGTAGCATGACCTTGACATATACGAAACAACGAAACGGTAGATTGATTGATTGATTGTATATTGTTTAACATCCCTCTTAAGAATTTTTCACTCGTATGGAGACGTCACCGTATGCCGGTGAAGGGCTTCAAATTTAGACCTATACTCGGCACTTAGGGCCATTGAGCAGTGAGGGTTCTTTATCGTGCCAGCGCCTACCGTGACACGGGACCTACGTTTTTAAGGAACAGTCACTACCTTTGTTTACGTCTTAGGTATGACGCGGCGCCGCGAACGAGAATCGAACCCGGGCCTCCCGATCACGACGAGACGGTAGATACAACCTTTGTTTTTCCGGCACTTATATTGTGCAGTCAATTCTTGCAGTTTAATTGTCATATCTTCGCTATATACTCATAATTTTCGTAAGTCTTTCTCTGTATGCTACAAAATTAAGATATGATTTTGACTCACTGTGCCGCTTTAACAAGTTCGGTTGTAAATATTGAAAGATTAATTATGTACCTTAACAAATGAAATGATATGTTATTATCATATGATTATACTTCATGAATAATTGTTATCAAAATTAATATACTGATGTAAAATGCATAATGCATTACAAAATGTTTCTCAGATAATAGTAACAATTATAGTTTATTATGCAGTGTGTTTATTTGCATATTGAACTTTGTTAATAATTAACATGACTATATACAAGTGCTTGTTATTTTTTGTAATACAATGTAATTACAAAACCTTTCCATACAAACATGTACTAGTATAACTAATTCTTTGATGCTTGGTTCATTTTTATGACATTGTGAGGATGATAAACATTATTTTATTATGAGGAAATGCAGTGTATAAGGCATGAGTGGTGTGATGTTAAACTTCTATGATCTTTTTGGTAAAAGTATAGGTGGGTGATGGGAGTTCTGGAATTTATTTTTGCAAACTGAAATCCCTTATTGTTATTTTTGTCAAGTTTAATGAATTGTTATTAAAAACTGTTAGTTGAATACATTTCTTGTTTGTTCACTTTGTGCATTCAAAGTCTTTTTATGTTAAATACATAAAATAGTACTTGTCTTTGAAAAATTAATATTAAAGGTTATTTTTCCTCATTTATAGTTTCTGATAGAGTTAATAGGATTTTATTTCAAATATTTTTACCGTAAAGTACATATTGTGAGTGGAGTCCATTTAAAGTTATCTTAAGTTACCAGATATCTCTGATTTTGAACATAAAAACAACTGTTTTACATTAAAATCCGTTTTTTACCACTTTTAGCTAAAAAAAATAGTTTCTATTCACATGTTTAAGATCATTTCTGTTGTAGTTGTATTAAAAATCCATCTTTTATTTCTTTAATTATATTTAAAGAAAAAAAAATTATTTAAAATTTCCAAAAATCAATGAAAATTGTGTTGTTTTTGTATTGACCCCAAATTGTCTTAATAGTGGTTTTATCGTCAAAATATGACTGAAAAGGTGTGATTCAATCATAATTCTTTTATTATTTATAATATTTTGTCCATTATGGTTGGGGCATATTTAGGGTCTTAATGCCCCTGATTCTTTAACAAAAAGTGAAATTTGTAAGAATTTTTAAATTCGATATTTTAAGTGCCCTTTCGTAGGCATATGACTTGCCTAATCCCCCCAGATTCTTTTCTTCTGGAAATTGGAAAACCTTGAGTAATTTTTTTAATGATAAACTTAAAGTCTCAAAAAATAATTGCTTTTAATCGACTTATGGAATATGAATAAATTGTATTACTAAAATAACTTCTCATCAAATTCCATTGTATTTATAATTTCTTCAATGAACTATTTGCGGTATGTTGACATTTTTGCCGCCCAAAAACTTATATTTAAAAAAAAATATTGAGATGCCCTGAATTGTATATATTGCATGAGAAATCTAACTTTACAACAAATATTATAGTTTCAACGTAGTTTATTTATATTATTGTTTTAATGACGTAACAAATTAGTCAGATTTTATTTTTCAATAAGGGAAAAAATGGACAAAATGCGCTCAGATTTCACTAAAAAAATTTATTGAACTCAGGTCATTACCGCATATAGTCCCTTGCTAAAATTAAATAAATTCATTAGAATCAAATTATAATAAATTCAAAACAAAAAAACTTTCACTGCTTCTACATCTAATTTAATTTTATAGTTTTACTTTTTTTCAAATCACATAATTACAACAAAAAATTTTTTATATAACTAACTAATAACAGTTAACAAATGGACCAAGAAAACAATAAAAAGATTTTTATCAGAAATGATTGAATAATAGTTAAGCTTGACGTAGAAACGTCCATTTTTTTAAAAACAGTCAAGTTGGTAAAAAAACCCTAAAGCCTGAGATTTTTGGGAACTCCTCGGCCTTTATCCCCGCGGACTGTCCGATCCAATGTTAACGGTTCGGGACACACAGATCCTCCTTGCAGCAGTCATCTGGACATCCAGAGCAGCTGCTTCCTTTAGAGTACGGGTCTTGTCCTACATAGTTTCCTCTGCAAAAGAAAACCCCAGTAACTACATGGTGAATATGATTAGATGGAATTTTTTAACCTCTGCAATGGGGTTTAATGGAACATTTCATTTTAATTCTAAAATTGTATAATTAGTGTCTCAATTTTTTTCTGTGGATATCGAAAATTATTTTTTTACACATTAAATTTCATAACGGTAATGTATCAAAAATGACTTTAAGTCTATAAATCATGTAAACTTAATCAATGAGTGGTCGTTCAAAAGTCTTCCAAAGATTAAAAAGATTCAATTTCGCAATCATTTACAGGGCCTGTATTGACACTGTTTTCTTTATCTGTACTAAAAGTATGTTAAAATGTTGATGTAATTTTTGTGGGCCTGTGTGGTATACATGTACATGCGCACTCACCCTTCTCCATAATTGCAGACATGGAAGTAAACGTTATTCCAGCCACTTAAGCCAGCCATGGAGGAACAGAACTGGACGGCGCAGCCCACGTACTCCGAGTTATACCACACAACCTGTAAATGTACCGACAATTTTTTTAATCTTTTAAAAATAGAACTAATATCAGTGAAATCTTGTTTGTGACTTTTTCTGATTTTCCTAATATAAAATTAGCTCATAATATGACACACTTGAGCTTTTTGCAGTGTAACAAACCATAAGATGACCATTGGCTATAATTGAAAAGGGAACCTAGTAGGTCACTCTAGCCTGTTTGTCGATATATGTATTACATAAATATTATGTACATGTATATAGGCAATGTCTGTTTGCATATCAATGCAAAAATAATCTGACTTTTTAAGAGATTTTCGAGTGTTACATGTATTTGCCTATGGTAAAGATTTCATTGCAAGCTCTCAACCCCACCCCAACCCCTCGCATTTCCCTCTTTCCTACCCTACTCGACATGCATAGGTCAACATTATACATTTATTGACTGAGTTCGAGGGCAACATGCGTTTTGTCGGACCCAAGAACCAAACTTTCTGCCTGAGGCCGTTAGGCCGAAGGCAGACAGTTTGGTTCGAGGGTCCGACAAAATGCATTTTGCCCGAGTACTCTGTCAATAAATGTTTTGTTATACCTTTCATTTTATTTTATAATTTTTGACATACATGTATTTTGTACTATATTCCGTAATGTAACATTAGATCTGTCACTGTTTAAAGCCAAAGAATGAAAATGAGATTAAGCTCCGCCCATTCTGTGACGTAAGCGGTCCAACATCTCTCCGAGCGGTCCAACATTTCACTCAGCGGTCCAACATCGATTTTTTTATGCCCGCTCAGCAAAACATTAAAAATGTTAGACTTTTTTCTGTATAGATTTGTATAGGAACAATTTTTTAAAGGTATAACAAAATTAAGTATTTAATGACGTCCCTGAATTTAATGGAATGTTTATTCAATATATAGCTTCATCTACATGCTTGTATAGATCACCCATCCCACCATGACGTGTATTACACGTGAACAAATTTAAGCTAGACTGGGGATATCAGCCTAGATACAAGTACATCAGTAGATGGAGCACCTGACTGTTATACATGTATACGTGGGATCCAGGATTGCATTACCGATCTAATATCATATGGTTTTTAAACATCCCCTCGCAATGGAGTTAGAGGGAATAAAGTAACGCAATCATGTACTCCACTTGTTTGCATGTGTGTGTTTGTGCCAAAAGTGGGTGAGTTACATGTAGTTCAGTGCGAAACAGAAATGACATGATTCGCATAGGAATCGATTTCTAATGCAGTCTTGATGTATTGATATGTCAGTTGCAATCTCTCACCAGAGGGCGCGCTCCACAAGCTTCACTTACGATTTTGGAGGGGAGCGTAAACCGCCCTCTGGTGAGAAATTGGTGCCATTTGCGACCTTGTGGTGCCCTGTATTCAACGTATATTAACTCATTCCTGCTTTCCATACTATGCATAAGTATTAGGGAAGGGTGATACCAAATAAAAGAGAAGACTGCTTTTACCTGTGTGTAGTGGGTACAGATTCCAGAACTACAGGATCTTGTATCAAAATCGTACTTGCTGTTCTCGAGCCACCAATACTCCACTGAGCGGTGGATCTTTTTCTTAGCTGTAGAAAGAAATTAACGAAATCAACGACTATATGTGGTCGATCCTACTTCCCAAGAAAAAAATTAAAAGTATATTTTAAAATTCTTTAATATATTACCTTTGCAAGATACAGTCATGTTAAAATTATAGTTTAGATATATTGACTATGACCCCCCCCCCCCTTTCCCTTCAAAAAAAGACATAGAGGTTTAAAAAAGTTATTTTAAGTCACCAATTAGACTACATGTAAGAATAAAAATGAAATATTAAAAGACAGAATATAACTAAAGACGATAAAATTAAGTTTCCAGAAAACAACAAGTAAAAAGTGGATTGACAATTATTTAAAAAGTAAATGCACTTGTATATGTATTTATTATGAAAGAAGAATTTGAAGGTATATGAACCATATAGTACATTTACACTACAGCTGAGTCAACTTTTTGTAAAAAAAAAAAAATAGAAGAAATCATACAAACACGTAAAATCTGAGAATTTTTTCTTACCTGAGTTAATGTACTTGTTCTCTCCGACATAATTGAACTTGTTCTGAGAGGAAGTTCGCGCGCCATTGTGAGCCCAATTACACTTGGCGGCATAATCCGCGGCTACAGTGGCTAGTTCATCGCTCCATTTCTACAAACGAAAAAGCGCATGTGTGACATTCTGTTCGATTATTTCCAATAATAGGTGATCTTACGATACTCAGTGGCGTATTCAGAAATCTTAAAAAGGGGGAGGGGGCACCAGTGTTGGATCAGGGTAGAGGTCTTCAGCCACACCAACAATCAAAACCATTGATTTATCAATTTTTTGTATTTTTGGACAAAAAAGGGGGAGGGGGCGGGGGCACCTGGCCCCCTCTAAATCCGCTGGTGATTGTAACCCCCCATCTACAATGGATTAAACCCATTTCAGTCTTTTCTTCTATCATGTGCATTAAAAAGATAAAACAGAACTGCAATATAGAACGCTGTTGAGATCAGCAATAATTCTCCACAAAAAGCGAAAGATTTCCTGAGTAGCAATTTAAGAAGCAAACGCGTGGGTTATGCAGGCTGTATGCGTTATATACTTTTGTGCTTTAAAAATACCTTTTTTGGTTTACATGTACATCAAACTTAGTTAAAGATATTTGGCTGATTTTTTATTCAGAAGGTGGGGTGCAAAAAAGGGAGGGGGTAATTACCATGTATCTGATGTTTCCGGCAGTGGGCGTGGTCTGCCTTCGGAACTCATTGTGGGCGTCCACGTACTCCTGCTTCTCGGAATCCGTCAGGGCGGACCTCTTCACGATCTCCCGCTTGTCTTCCGCCGGCGGATGGGTTTCTTCATCCGTCATCTCACCGCCATTTGATCTGTCTACTTTCTGTGGAAAGATAAAAAATAAGTTCTGTATTTTTTTTTCAACAATGATGAGTGAGTAAAATTAAGATCGGAATTTGTGCCAAACTGTTTTTTTATGTTCAATATACATGTATCAATTTTTTTTAAAACTTACACCCCTATCTATAGTAGTAGAATATTCTTTTTTTTCTCTCTCAGAAGTATGGAATTGATAATGATGCATATATGCAAGTAGGTTTTATGCATTCTTTGAAATTATAAAGGAAAATAATTTTAATAAAATATTCTAAACAGAAAACAAACATCGGCACACAACATCACGAGTTCATATGGTTAACCTTTCAGTTCTTTTACAGATTTTGTTCCCCGAGGCAAGGACAATTTTGGATTAGATGAACAGATGAAGTTGTTCTCTATAAAGTTAACTAAAGATGTTTTGTACATGCACACAACTGTCACAGACACTTGTTTTTGTAATATTTTTTGTAATAAAATTTGCAACCCATATTATTTTATACATGTACAATGGTTAAATAAGTATTACAGAAATAAGAGATGAGATAACTTTATTACATTTTTACCCGTGAAATACTGTAATTTATTCATTGAATAAAAATGATATCCTGTCACACTGTGAAAGGATATCAAAATGGTATCCTGTCACAGTGTGACGAATATCAGAAGTGCGGGAAAACTCTCGATTTCCCTTCCCATAACGAAGATTGCTGTAAAGAAAATCTCCCTTGACCTAATATAAGATACTCACAGTAGATGGAAATAAATTAACTATTCTGACAACGAATAAAAGTGTCAAAATTACCAAACATATGTTGCTAAATCCATGTTTACAGTGTTTTCACCTCACATAGCTATGACGTCTCAACCGCTCAACTATGACGTCACGAGTCTATGACTGTATTACAAAAATACAGAGAGAAAGGAAAAATCAAAGAATTTTTTTTTAAAAGGTAATAAACAGAAAATTCAATGTTTTGTAGTTGAATATGGAATTTATTTCACTCGTGAGACAGGATTTTTTGATATTTTCACTCATGCTTCGCACTCGTGAAAATATCAAAAATCCTGTCCCACTCGTGAAATAAATTCCATATTCAACTACAAAACATTGAATATCCTCTATGTATACAGTTTCTTATACTAGTGCCTCGCTGGGAAAGAATTCATGTACATGTAACAGTTACTGCGAATTCAACTAAGGGGTGACACACGAAGTTTAACATGGGCACTAATATTTTAACGCCTCCCCCCCCCCCCCCCCTAAAAAAAATAAATAAATAAACTCGGAAATTAACGGATTTTTCAATTCATCCTTAAACTACATTAAATTCTAATTTCTTGAAAATTCGACGGGGGTAATATATAGTCGAAAAAGCTCTTTTGAGTTTTACTCAATTGTGTCATGCATTCTTTCCTGACAAAAAATTTAATGTTTCATTTCATTTCATTTCTAAATTCAATACTCAGTATATGCTAGGGTTTATTTTTACCGTACCTCTTTTTCTTCCAAGTCATTCAGGAGTTCTCTAAAGACCATTTCGTCATCCTGGGACATGGCACATACAAAATGAATGCTTAACAGGATCAACGGTAGGAACTTCAACATTTTAACGTTTGTAGATTCAGGTATTCTCTGCAAACACCGCCGTCTAAGGTGTCGGCTGCTTTTAAAAATGTTGCAAATGGCCGAAAGGATAAATAGTTAAACTTGATGTAACTGAAGGCTTGGTCTTCGATGTACGCAATCGACACAAAGATTGCTGATAATTTTAGAGACGTGTCAGGTCAGTGGACTTTATATGGCATCGGGTTGAAATCGTGCGTTTTATTGGGTAGGAAACTCGCTTTTCATTGGGCAGCGAATATCACGTGCTTTTTAGTCTATACCAAGTGAACAGAAAAAAAATAAACGAGGAAAATGTTTATGGTTGAACATATGAGACAATGGAGTCGCAAATTAAGTTTCATCCTTATTTTATATCAATTTACGTAAATTGAATTTTCCCATAATTTTAAACAAATTTAAAATTTTTAAGCAGCAGCTTAAAAAACAAAACGAAATTCAAAAGACGATATACTCTATATAACTGTCTTATTCCGTTTGATTGAAAATTTGTTTTCTAAAAGATTAATATCTCATGTTCAATAAATCATGAGCTTGAAGACAGGACCACCCACAGGCACCAAACTCAGCGTGAGTTTATAACCCTCTAGTATAATTATACACTAGGAAGTGAAAAATTCAAGCCAGTTTGGTACCTGTGGAACCACCTTACATTTGAAGAAGGATATACTTTTTTGACGAATCATTTTAACTTGACTCACTGTTTGTTTGTTTGTTTATGACTCTCAGACCAAATGAGGTACATGAATTATAAAGGGGGGGGGGGGGGGGGGGGGGGGGGGGGGGGAGGGATCTCCCATATTATTTTGCCGACGTATAGTTTACAGTTATATGGATTATCTCTTTTATGCTTTTAGCCACCCCTAGCTCAGTAATAAAGTAAGATGTCCCTTTTCTAGTTTGTAATTTTTTCCATTATTTTATTCATTTATTTATCTATAATTGGCATGTCAAGGATTTCCCATTACAAATAAAAGCAAAGAGTTTTACTTATTTCTATTTACCTTATTCTATAGATACCTTAATTATAACACACGTGAAATGAAATTCGTAAAATAAACTGACTGGAAAATTAATGCAGTTTTTTTTTTTACTCTTTCGCATGTGGAATTTTATATTATAAGACCTTTTTTGCAAAAATAGACATAATGTAGGGATTGAACATTGGGGCGAACGTTAAGCCCCCCCCCCCCCC
>PRKT01001717.1:44865-56353 GCA_003671525.1 Saccostrea glomerata | reverse complement strand
GCACGCATTTCCATTGGAATTCTTGAATTTTATTTTTAACTTTCATTTTTGAAACACTGTCCCAAACTAAGTTCCACTGTATGTCATTTTTGTAAATATTTCCCCATTTTTCTTGACATTTTGGAATTATTGTCTTGTTTAATATTTTTTCTATGTTTTTTAACTTGATATCTTCAAAGGTTTCCACTTTATTAGTATCTCGTTTTGTGAGTAAATTATTATTCAATTTATAAGGGAGTTTTGTTTCGCTATTTGATACTGAGCTGTTTCTTTTCAGTATTGGATAAAACAGTTTAGGAATGGCTGATTTTATTTTACTATATTCAAATATCCAACATCTTTTGTCTACTAATTTATTAAAAATGGTGTCGTTATATTTTAAACAATTTTCCGCATCATTCCAAATGTCTTTAATTTTTAATAAACCACTTTTGATAAGTGATTCCACATATAGGCTTTTCCCTTGGAATTGTATAAGTTTATCACCAAAGAGTGAGAGGTTAAGTATTTCCTCTCGATTCTCTGGCACAAATTTTGACTGAAATTCGCTGTATGCGATGAATGCTTTCTTATAAAAACTAGACATGTTATTTAAGGAAATTGGAGATAAATCTGAACAAGTGCATAAGAAATATTCTTGACTTGAATACATATCTTTACTCTGTAACCAGTTTTTACCAATAGCATTCCATGTTTCTAACTTTGAATGCATGATTTTATAAATTGTTTTTAATTGTTTACTTTTTATTAAATTAAATAAATTTATCATGTTCATTCCTCCTTTGTTCTTGCTTAAGCAGCACACGTTTCTGCCAATTTTATTTAATTTATTATCCCAAATAAAAGACCAGACAATGTCATTTATTTGTTTTGCATATATATCAGGTATTCCCCTCATTTCGATTTCATAGCCAATAATTGGAATTATTAAATTTTTTATTATCAAAGTTTTCCCTTTGAATGTAAGGTTCCTAGTTTTCCAGACATGCAAGCTGTTCTTTATTTTTTTCTATTTTTTTTTTCCAACCATATTGCATTAGTATCAATACCATATCCATGATTTACCCCCAAAGTTTTTATATTAGTTTTTATCCACTGTATCTTTTTAAATTTTGGAGTTTTACCTTTTGATTTGCCTATAAACAGGCCCTTTGTTTTCGAGAAATTGATTTTTGCCCCAGAGGCTTTTTCATATTTTTCTAACACATTGAAGGAATGTATTATAGATTCTTCGTCCTTATTAAAAAGTTGTGTATCGTCTGCGAACATATTCATTTTACATTCTATTTTTTTTTATCTTTATTAGGAATTAAAATACCCTTTATCTGCGGATTTTGTCTAATAGCACATGCCATAGGCTCTATTTGAAGAACATATAGCAATGGAGCAATAGGGCAACCTTGTCTTGCCGATCTTGAGATTGGAAAGTATTTAGATACAAATCCATTAGTTTTAATGCATGTTTTTGATTTAATAAGAAGCATTTTTATCCAATCGCAATATTTTTTACCACAGTTAAATCTTTTTAATGTTGCTTCTACCCAACCCCATTCAATTCTATCGAACGCTTTTTGTTGATCTAAAAATATGATCGCTCCTTCTAAATCTTCATTATCAGCATAATCAATAATATCTTGAATCAGTCTATTTGCATCACTTATGTTTCTGCCTTTAACAAATCCTTTTTGGTCTGGATGAATTAATTTCGGTAGAATTTTTTTTAATCTTTCGGCGAGTATTTTAGCTATAATTTTATAATCATTGTTCAGCATTGTTAAAGGTCTCCAATTTTTTTTATTATACTTTCATGTTAAATACTACAATCTGATTGGTTTAGACGCAGTTAACAATCCGTTCTATTACCCTCAGCCGTAGCAACACACGTGGCAACGGGTAACACAACGGTAATGCCACATGCGTGGAAATTATGCGCGTACGGTTCACCGTAGAATTCTCAAAACGTCAGTTGCGCGTTTGAAAGAACCTGAATAAACTTGACGTCAAAAAAAGCTTGTCTCCGAAGTAGCTTACTTGAAAACAACAAACGACAGACGAAACATGCTTGAGAGTACAGAAATAAACAACCTTTAGATGATAAAGGACTCTTAGAGTATCAAATTAACAATAAAGAGGTCAGTAAATCTTTTTCGAAGTAGCGGGAAATTTTAAAGCTTTCTAAACGTGAACATAAAGACGACCGACGATTTTTTTGCTGACATCCTTAATCAAGAAGACATTCAGTATAATAAAATAAATGGTGCCTGTATTGGAGGGTAACTGTTGAAATTGGCACCCCTCGGAAAACCATTGTCAACCACCGCTGACGCGTCGGTTGACGATGGTTTTCCTTGGGGTGCCAATTTCAACTGTTACCCTCCAAAACAGGCACCATTTATATAATATCTTCTCTTTCATTCCCTTTATGTATTAATGAAATGACTCCTTTTGTTTGTGAGTCACAAAGTGTGGCACTATGAAACTTGTGTTTTTTGACTTTTGGAAATTCATTTTTAATTATATAACAGTATATCTGATAAAAAGTTGATAAAATCCCATCTACACCGGGAAATTTATTTGGCTTTAATGACATCACTGCTTGATATATTTCTTGATCACTTATACATGTATGTATCAAACATTTCCCCTTTTTTTAAATTTTGATAAGAGCACTTGGGGTCGTAACATAAAGCTTGCTATTTTTGTTAATTTTTGAATGCGTTATCATAAAAAATAAATAGATACATGTAGTCTTAATTGTTTAAAAATCATTGCTAGATAGCAATGTCTTTTAATGTTATATAAATGTGTGGATGTTCTCAGACACTAGCACTTGCGGCACATGTACGTAGCACTCGTAGCACTTGCAGTACGTACATGTAAGTTATCACTGAATGTACGTTCTTGTGATTGTTTTAACTATATTATTAACGGTAGTAATTTATGTTTGATTCCTAGATGGTGTTGTGATTTTATTATAATGTGTAAATAGTGGGCCCGTCTCATAAAACGGTACAGATCGAATCGGGCAACAAAGACACGGAATAAATGTTCAATTCAGCATGTAGAGATGTACAAATTGGATCTTATTTAAACTACAAATCACAATGAATCTTATGACTAAAATCTTTCTTAAATCCGTAAACTGTCTTAAAATTGCACCATACCTGTTTCACATAAGTGTCATGCATCTGTGAAAAATCTGCAGATCTATAATAATAATTATGGAAACAAGATATACCGTGGTACCCTCATACACACAAAGTACATTGACATTGATTCAATGAAATTTTTACCAAAGTATTTCTGCAAAAGAAACTATTTAAGAGACACTTTTGTTTCAATAATTAAAAAAACATATTAAAGAAAATTTATGCAACTAAAATTCGTGCAAACATATATATCTTACAAAAATCCCTGCGATATTGAAGAATATGGAATTCGTTAGATCTACATGTATCTGAGGACAAAGGACAAATCTTGTGAAACCCGGCCAGTTAAAATCAACTTTAAAACGAATTTTGCGTAAATCATCCAAATGATTGTAAATTTGTAGTTATCTTTCTTTGAACGCTATGGCGATGTTACATCAACAAATGGTAGACGTTTTACGAAAAATTAACTTCATCACAATTTAATTAATTTAATCAAGGATTGAAAAGAATTGTTTTATGGTATAATTTGTGTATTTTTCAATCTTATCAACATTCTCCCACTCTTCCTTTCTCTCTCTCTCTCTCTCTCTCTGACGGCAATGAACTTGTCTTATATAATCTCCGATTTTTGCATTCAATGTAGTTTTACAGATATACAGGCCCCCAATCTTTTTCAAATCCCCCACCCCGATTTTAATTTGCTTCCGATGCCTGTGTACAAAATGAGTAATATATTTGTAAACTTCAATTTTTTTTTAGAATTAAGAACTAATGGCAGAATCAGAACTCTCTAGTGTGTAGTGTAGAGAAAGAATAAATTAGACACTAACATTGTGAAAAATTCTGACAATATCGAAAGTGGATATATGTAATAGTTATTTGTACGAAGGGCGGTGACGAATGCGAAGCACGAGTCTCCTCCCTTTGTCCATATCAATCAGGATACACCATAATAAATATTCAATAACTTTCTTGTATCATGGCCAATCAAACGTAATGTCACAGATTTTCAGCATGATTTTTAATTACACCAGTAGAATATGTAGTTTTTGTCAGGTGACCGTATAGATAATCTCTCCTTTCAGTCAGTATCTTTAATTAGTCAGCCCCCGGGCTGACTAGTTACGTTAGGATGAAACTGCAAGTGCGCTTGCGTTAATCAGAATTCTGGGAAAAAGATTTGCACAATGTATCACTATCGAGCATGTTTACATGTACATCTAATTTACATTGTACTTCCGCTAATAGTTCCCCACTTTCACTATCCCAACCTTCCGTATTTAATAATTTGTAATAAAAATTAATTTGCTCTTCGATGATTGAATCAATGTCAGTTTTGTAGGTACCATTTTCTGTTTTTATTCTATTCCACAATTTTTTCTCTCCTTTACTCTTTTCTAATTGAAAGAAATATTTCGAAGGAGCTTCTCCTTCTTTAAACCATCTACATTTTGATCGTATATTATTGCCGCTTCTGTCTTATCTATATAAATTTCTTTTATTTTTTGCTCAAGGTCATTTTGATACTTTTTATTAGTCATAGGATTGTTTTTAATCTCTTCTAATTCTTTTTCTAATTTCTCTAGTTTTTGTTTATTAACATTTAATTTTTTTTGACATCTCAATACACAATGCTTTTATCTTATATTTAGTTAAGTCCCACCAGTATCAGGGGCGGATACAGGATTTGAGATAAGGGGGGGGGGGCGTGGAATATTTTTTTTAGGCAAGGGGTCTGGGGGCCGCCTTAAGGCCCCCAGTGGGTGCAGGGCGAAGTCCTGGTGGGGGCCCAGGGGGCGAAGCCCCCGGAAGCCCCTGGATTTTCGTGTATTTTAAGAGTAATCCAGACACTATAATGGAGTATATATTCTTCATTTATTTTTGTTAAAAGTGACATACAGGTCCGGGTTTTTGGATATTAATTCTATTGAATGTTCCTCCTTGTGTTGTATCAAAACAAATGCCACTATAATCAGGGACATATATACTGACGGGATTTCGTAAGTCAACTTTAATTAATTATATCTCTTAAGCTATCACATATTTCAGATCAAAACCTTTAATTATCTATCAAAAATTCATTCAAGATTTGTTTTCTATCTTTAATTAATAGTGATTTTGTTTTATTCAAAATCAGCACATGCCCATGATCAGCCGTATTTCCGAGGAATCACCGATTTCGGTGTTTGTTTTCTGAATACTTAAATTACATGTATATTATAATATATGCTTTAAAATTTATTAAAAATCAATTCTTATACATAAAATAAATAAGTGATATTAATCAGAAAATACCCTATTTACTGGGAATAAAAGTAGTTTGAAAAACCTGTAGTGTTGTGCGTGATGTTTTGGGTAAATACGCGGGAGGTCAACATTACCGCTACATTGCCAAAAATTTCAACTCATTACCGCTACATTTTGTCAGATTTTCGATCGATCATTACCGCTACATTTTTCCGGCAAAAAACAACTCATTACCGCTACATACTGAATCAGCCAAACACAACTCATTACCGCTACATATCGATTTAGCCAGGTATAATTCGGTTAACATGAGTTCTAATCAACAGAATTCACTTACTATCTAATCAGAATGAGTACATATATATAAATAACTCTGCAGTCGAAATTTAATTATTTAGCGTCATCTGAATATTATGGACACCATTGAGAAGTTTGTTACAAATCGAGGGAATGCCGGATTACTTATCGATTTTGTTTATAAATTTGAAAAAAATAAGACTTTCAAAAACTCAAAATTGTGAAGATGTGTTGAAAAGAGTTGCAAAGGCAGCTGCAAAACAGACCTCGACGAATTATTTGTTGATTTTAATTTAAAAAAAACCTATCCTGTTCAAAGTCCTACTTTCACCTCCCCGTGGTGAGCAGGAGGAATGGGTCTTATGCATGTACATGTATAGGTTGTACCTTACACGCATAAGTGACTGACTAACGAAAGAGGCAATGTAGCGGTAATGCATACTTTTTGATGTAGCGGTAACGTAAGGCTTTTTGTAGCGGTAATGACTATGTAGCGGTAATGAAAATTTTGAAAATGTAGCGGTAATGATACGCACCCAAATACGCATGGCAATGAAGGAGTTCACTATCCCGTTAACTTTACAATTCCCTGCTATATAATAAACGATTTACTTATTTACTTATACATGTGTACTTACTAATAGTGGTATTGACTAGTTATGTACCAAAGTACGGCATTATTAACACGAATCATATCGTACTTTGAATGATGGGGGCCCTGGGGGCGAAGCCCCCAGAAGCTCCTGGGTTTTTGGTGTATTTAAAAGAGTAAAACCAGGCACAATAATAGTGGTATTGGTTAGTTATGTACCAAAATATGGCATTATTAATACTAGTCATATCATAATTTGAAAATTTTAGGGAGAGGGGGCGTGCGCCCCCCACGCCCCCCCTTAAATCCGCCAGTGAGTATAGAATATCCTGACAGTTAACTAAGCTTTTCTTGTAATTTTCCCAGAATTCAACAAATGTTTTTCGGAAGTCGTCGTTTGTTAATGTTTTCTGATTCATTGTCCATAACCCTGGGCCTCTTTGGATATTATCTATTTGTAGTTTTAATGTTATCAAATCGTGATCGCTAAATGGGAAATGGACAATAGCACAATTGTTTATTTTGTGTAGTATATTTTCACTTGTAAGGAAATAATCTATTCTTGATTTTGAATTGCCCCTATGAAATCAGACCTGCCTACCCTTTTCATTTCATGGGTGTAATTTCAGTAAATTTTTGGTGGAATTTCAGAGGTAAAAGCGTAATTATTCATTTTTTCCTTTTTGTTGTTTTACTATACTTAAGTTTCTTTTAAAACAACTGAAATTGTAAATTACTAAACAAACGTGGCATAAACTTTTACTTTTCGAATCATTAATTGGGGAAAAAAAGTATCCTACATCAAACTCAATGCAACCGTACATCCTTACTGGAAATATTTGGACGATTTGTATCAAATCGCTTAATTGAAGTCTTGTGTTTGCATGTTTATACAAATCGCGTATCTTAATAAAATTGTATTTTATTTTTTCTAACACTCACATTTTTCTATCTTGTTGTTCATGTTAGCGATGTATAAATGAACTAAAATGAGCATAGAAATTGCTGTCCTTATTGCACATATCATTAAACAGTTAATGTAAGTAGTGCATTCAGTTCTTCGTTCCAATATTTGGTAACCAGTCTACAGCAAAACTCGGTTATAACGAAATCGCTGGGACCTATGAAATTACTTCGTTATATCCGTAATTCGTTATAACCTTTTAAGAAATTCATTAAATTTATACAGCTGGGGATCCAAGATGACTTCGCTATATCCGTAAATTCGCAATATCCATGTTCGTACTAAACGAGTTTTACTGTATGTAACTACAAGGTATAAATCGTAAGATATCGAATTGGTCATCTATTTATTACTTTTATTAGAAGAAATACTCATTTCGTTGTAGCAGGACGTGCTTTAACTTTAAATTTAGTTGTCCATTAAGGATTTTAAACCAAGATATCAAAAGCGTAAAATTAATATAAGTGGTGTTATAGCGTAATTTTGTGAAAAAAAGCGGAAGAATTACGCCAAAAGCGGAAGGGTAGGCAGGTCTGTGAAATGTGTAACATCGTTTTCCCGGGTTTCGTTCTCGCCAAATATCCTGCAATTCACATCGTTTAATTAAATCATTAAGTTCTGATACTGCAATATCTTTTCGTAGGGGCACGGGATGCCTATCAAGCTGTTTGTTTTGAGTGCAATTAAAGTCACCGCATATAATTTTATGATGAGCTAATTCATCAAATTTTAGTGAGTTAAAATACTGCTTTCTATCAACCCCGTTATTCGGTGTGTAAATACACTTTATGTCTACTGTAAAGTCATTATTTTTTATGCTGAGGCGTTTAAGATATTTGGCGGAAGCGTTTTAATGCGCTTGCAGTTCGACGCCCCCAGAATAACGGTATTGATTTGATCGTCATGCGTGTCCGCTTCCGTACTGTCAGTTTGGCTTCGTTGGTCATCGTCGTTTAAAGCCTCTCTGCCTTCATTGATATCTGCGGCATATTTACCATACTTTTGTACCATTTTTTCTGAAAGTAACTCGCAATTGTCCTTGCTATGACCCTCTTCTTTACAATATCTACATACAGGTTCATTTTCACAGTCTTTGGCTAAATGACCTTGTTTGTTACAATTATAGCAAATTGTTTTGTTTGTGGGTTTGTGCAGGCATTTGTACTAGGGGTGATCAGATTTTCCGCAATATGGACATTGCGTGCGATTATTATCCGCAAAGATTCTGACCTCGTGATCTCCAAATTTTGTTCTGTTTGGTAGAGTAGGTGCACAGTTTAATATTTGCAAGTAACGTGTGCTGTTTTCAATGGACGTATTTTTAATAGTGCCGTGCTTGATGCTGCCTGCAACTACCTGACCATACTGCATCATATTTGTAGTTATGAAAGTGTCTGGTAGTTCAATAGGGGCATCTTTGATTGTCACATTCGTGATTTGTTTGTCAACCTCATACAATGAGACTGTTCGATTTTTTACCGTTACTCCGGACATTAATAGTTTTTCTTTTGTTTGTTCACTTTTTAGAGTTACAAATCACTCCTTTTCTGCAATCTGAATTGCTTTTATATCATCAATGTTAATTTTTTTTACACCGTCTAGTATAGCTGCAGAACTGTAGCTCTCTACTTGAGAAAATTCGGACAGATAAAGCAGAGAGCTACAGATCCTTGTGTTGTAAAAACCTACGATTTACGCCGACGATTTTTCGTCGCTCACTTTGGTTTTTTTTCTTGTAATTAATACTTTCCCCAGCTTTAAAAATGGTATTTAATAATTAATCATACATTAAACATTAATTCCTAATAATTTTACTTACCTTTTAACGCTAACAAATGGCTGTTTGTGGGTACGGAAGTCGAAATGGAACTCTTTTATACCCCAACAATACAAAACTATATACAGTACTGTTTTGACTGTTTAAAGGTAAGCAAAGTATCAAATATAAGAGTTAAATATATAAATTATTGCAGGATACCATTCTAATAGCCAAAGAAAGCTTAAACTACAAGAAATAAATACCTCTATAATTTATTGTAGCGACGAAAAATCGTCGGCGTAAATCGTAGGTTTTTACAACGCATGGATCTGTAGCTCTCTGCTTTATCTGTCCGAATTTTCTCAAGCAGAGAGCTACAGTTCTGCAGCTACGTCTAGTACATCTTCATGAGTTAAACCCTTGTAAAATTTTGTCGAAAAGTGTATCGACAGGTTTCTTTGTACCTTCTGCATACTGAGTAGGGCTGAGTAGTGTTCAGCTGGATTTACTACTTGTTGTCGTTTTGATTTTGTAGAACATCAAACAAAGCTGATATATAATTTTTTGTTTTGATGACGTCACTTCCGGTTTTGAGATTTTTTGCGATTTAGTGATTTTCAGGGGGTCAGTTTGTCCGCGAGTTTTCTCAAAAACGGCTTAAGATAGAAACTTGAGTTTTTGAGCAATGATAGAGCAATGTCTGTAGATGTGACATACGCATTCAATTTTTACCGGAAGTACTGCACGCCGATGCTCGCTATGGTCCAAAAAAGGGCATGTCGAGAATTTTAAAATTTCTAACACCTTTTCTTCGATATCTTTTCACATACAAATATTTTGTTAAGACATATAAAACAAAAGAAGTGTAGAATTACATGATCTTTCAAATGACATCTCAAAAAAAGGGCTGGCCCCTAAAATAAAGGGCCTAGAGGGGCTGAAAGTTTTTCATTTATATCTCAAAAAGTTTTGAGAATTTGTAATACGTCTCAAAAGCAAAGTTGTTCAAAATGTCAAGCTTAATCTATTGGAATCGTCAAAATGCGTCGGCTGACGTCACTTCCGGTCATACCGGAAGTCGTCAGAATATGCATATTTTTGCCGTTCTTGACATATTTTTGGGTAACATATGTATCTGGAAGCATAAAACTTAATTTTCTGTCCGTTGACATCACTTCCGGTCAAACCGGAAGGAGCCAAAAATAGCTTATTTTTGAAGGTTTAAATGCAAAATCAAAATTATAAAGTCAATGGAGACCACTTAGCTCATTTGCTTTCATTTGTAGACGTTACTTCCGGTCAAAACAGGACGGAAGACCTACTCGTTGCTTTGCAACGAGCTTTGCTCTAGTTATAATTGTTTTTTTTCTTACCGATTTTGTGCACGCGAGTTCTCGAAAACGGATAGCTCGATTTGCATGAAACTTTCAGGACTGATAGAGTATGAAAAAATCTAGACATACATTTTTTTGTTTTGATGACGTCACTTCCAGTTTTGAGATTTCCGCGTTTAAGTGATTTTCAGAGGGTCACTTTGTCCGGCAGTTTTCTGAAAAACCACTCAACACAGAAGCATGAAATTTTCAGTGATGCTAGAGCAACCTTTGGAGAAGTGAATTTCATATATCGCAACCACCGGAAGTACGAAATGCCGACGCTCGCTATGACCCGAAAATAGTCCTATCAAGAATTTCATAATTTTTAACACATTTTCTACGATAACTTTTTACCTAGAAATATTTTGTAAAAACATGTAGAACAATAAAAGTATAGAATTCCAAGATCTTTCAAATGATACCTTGCAAAAAGGGCTGGCCCCTAAAATTTATATCTCAAAAAGTATTGAAAATTTGTAATATGTCAAAGAAGCAAAATTGTTCAAATTGTCAAGCTAAATCTACTGGAGTCGTCAAAATACGTCCGGCGTCGTCTATTCCGGCCAAACCGGAAGTGGTCGGAAAAACGCGTTTTTTTTTTTTGCCGTTCTTGACAAGTTTTTGGGTAACATATGTCTCTCGGAGCATAAAAATTTTTCCGTCCGTCGTCATCACTTCCGGTCAAACCGGAAGTAGCAAAAAATGGCTTATTTTGAAGGTTTTGATGCAAAATTGAAATTATAAAGTCACTGGAGACTACTTAGCTCAATGCTTTCTTTTTTTTCCGTCACTTCCGGCACTTCTGGTCACAACCGGACGGAAGACCTACTCGTTGCTTTGCAACGAGCTTTGCTCTAGTTATTATTATGTCGCCCCGAACGAAGTCGGGGACGACATATTGATATTGTACGCATGTTTTTTTTATCCAGGCTGTTTCTCGGAGATGGCTGGGACAATCTTCCTGAAACTTTCATCAAAGGTTGATCACTGGTTGTAGTTGTGCAGTGAAGTCGATCAGTTCCAACATGTCTACCGTTGCCATGGAAACCCGTAAAAAGCGACAAATTTTGTCCGAGAGTGTTCTCTCTGGTCCCTTAAACG
>PRKT01001717.1:9921-28437 GCA_003671525.1 Saccostrea glomerata | reverse complement strand
AACGACAGATTTTGGTGCTAAATGTTTTTTCGTTATAACACTTCATTAAGAAACACAATGTATATAAAAAATTTCGAATTGTTAAAAATATGAATTATTTTAAAAGAAATAAATTGAGAAGAATTCTGTCTGCAACAAAAAATTCTTTATTTTGCATTTCAATTCATAAGCTAAATATGAAAAAGAAAAACGGCCTCGGTTTACAAAGTCGTAGGAAAACGCATACAGGTAATACACTCAGGGGCTCAGGTAACATCCTGCGTATATAGGTATCTCGAGGAGCAATGCAATTTGATCATTACATAATACCATTGCTTGAGAGGAGCAATGGTACCTAAAAAAAAGACTACATGTATCTATAATTATATAATAACAGAATCAAATACATGTATAAATATAATGAAATAATTGTAAATAAAATTACAAATTACGAGTACTTGAATATAGGTGGCGCAAGCCTCGTTGACGTTCAACACTTTTCGTACCTCCAAAGTTAGAGAGCGCGGATACAGATCGAACTTGTTTAGCAAAATATAAAATCTAGTCACTGATGGCGGATTACGGTTCATGAGTCCTGCCTGCATTGAAAGCGAACTACGAAAACGCAATGCACGAGTGTCTCGGGCGGAAAAGAAAACTCGTGGAAAGGTCTGAGTGCTTTTTTTATTACAGTTCGAATTTTCTCCACTAAAATGTTGATGTGCGATTCTTGAGATTAAATACGACAATAACGTAAAATAATAAAGAAGTAATTCACTGAAAATTATAATTAACTGTTATCTTCTATGTTTAACTTTGTTAGAATCGTAGAAATCGACAGATTTTTCATTACACGATAAAATGATACACAATTAAAATCAAAATACGAGATAACTTCTCACGTACAGATACATGTTATGTATATTACTTTCGATTCTTATATGCCCAGTAAAATGCAATGCATCTAAAATTCACACAAACTCGCAATATTACTTTAGGAACTAATTTAAATTTATCTTGATTAAATATTTTATATGTTTCAAACTTAAGGCATATGATTGAAACTTTAATTTCAGTGGTGGTGAAAGAGTTGAACGCGGCGAGGATAAGGCTGCCCGTAAAATATCAAACTGATCAAACTGTACCATCTTCTCTGAACTACCACGATATGACGTCAAAATAGAATATGACGTCAAGTCACTGCATTTTTGAGCTGACATGACGGGGAAAGTGTCATAAATTTTTACAGGGCATGTAGATTTTATGGAATGTTGTTGTTTAAATCAAGTGTTGGGATTGTATTTTAATCTCCAGTGTGCTGTTATGGTGTTGAACATTTGAAATTAGATATGCACCCGTTCCTTTCACTTGTCAGATATGCACATATTTAAACAATAGCTAAAATTATGTGTGAAATGCCCCCCTTATACGTCTGTAGACAGAGTTAGAATTTATGAATCGTGTTTATATTGGACTGGCACAAGTGATAAACAAGGACAAATTGAAGATATTCTATGTGAATCAACAAGAGAAGTAAGGCCTTCAACTGAATTTTGCTAGGTGATTGTGTGTAGTTTGTCCATTTTTATATAAATTGCGATAAAGTGTGAAAAATACCCCTTATTATGCTAGGTATTTGGATTTCTCGTAAAATATTTTCTTACGAAATAAAAATTAAACCTGCCCCCAGCACTTTCTATGTACCAGAGATCGGGATAAGTTGATCTAGGCAAAAAACTTTGCACAATAAGTTTGTTTTCCACTTGTGCCGAAGCGATTTTTGTGCAACATTTAAGAATATCATAGATGTCCGTCACGTGATCAACACAGCCATATGACATCACAAAAATGCTTTATTATAATACCTGACTAAACTATTATCTCAATTTCACTGCAATTTCAATCAGGATTGCATATTGAAATTAAAATCTAGCTCAAAAAAATTAGTATATTTTAAAGGCATTTGAAGCCTTCGGAAAGCCTTATCATAACTGCGAAAGAGACTTTGTCTACTTTTGTTTGCTCTACAGAAGTTCATTGAGAGTGGTGATTCGATCACAGAAGATACATGCACTCAAAATTTACAAACGTTCCACCATGTGAAGCCATACAAGGGAAGTCCAATCAAAGCTAAAAACCTCCCTTTGGCAAATGATGCTGATGTTATTTATGACCCAAAGCCACGTGAGTTCAGGAACATGCCTGGTTATCATGACACTTTTAGAAACGTCTGGTTAAACAACCCATCTGTTAACAAGCTGCCTATGACATAATTATTTACCATTGCAAACACAGTTGGTATTGACTCAGAACACGATTATTTTCAAGATAAACTTTCAAAAATTTGGCTCAAAAACTCAAACATTACACAACTGTCTTGCGAAGAAATAACGAAATTTGAAATTGAAACCCGTGGTCAAAGCACCAATCCTCTATGGCAGTCTGAACGGTGCAAGAGGATTCACTCCTCAAATTTTGGCAGAAGATGCAAATGTACAGAAAGAACTGATTTAAATAAAGTGGCTAATCGTTGACTTAATTTGCCCCACAAATCCATGTCCCATCCATTCTTCATGGCAAATGCTATGAGTCTGTGGCCATAGAAAGCTTTGAAGATAAATTTGATGTTAAAACGAAACAATGTGGTACTTTGTGTCAAAGTCGCATCCATTTCTCGCTGCATCACCATATGCATTCATTGATGAAAAATTTATTGTAGAAGGTCCATTCACTGCAAAAAATGAACAAATATCTTATGAAACTGTTTCATTTTTGAATAGTGTTAATGATTCACTAGAACTTGACACATAACACAATTACTGCTATCAAATTCAGGGGCAGTTATACTGCACAGAGAGAACCAATTGCATTCTTGTTGTGTACACGTTCAAAGATCTCAAAATCATTTCTGTGCCAAGAGACCAGATATTCATTGGCAACATGCTTGAAAAATTAGAGTTGTTTTTGATAAACATTTCAGAAGTGCAGTGTTGCACATTTTTTTTTTCAAATTTGAATGTTTTGATATTAGCACTCTAAGAATGTGACACATTATATTCTTGTTATAAGGACAGTTTTTGTTTGAAATTCTTTACTGCATTCACTGACTACACTCAATTATTCTGCAAAAATTCAATTAAATATACATTTTTAAAAAGTATATTATTTTGTTGTCATTTTGATTATCAGACTTTAAAATATTACAAATAGTTTGTGAGCAAAACAGCAAATACATACTTTGTACTTAGTTTTGTGCATATCAAATTAAAAGTGTACTTGTAGGTCACCAAAGAACAAAATTTAATATTTGAAATAAAAGTCTGTGTTCTAGCAATGCTCACAATATCCTTCAACAAAAGTATCAACATATCTTTAAAGGAACAGCAAAGCATAACGCTGTGTTTTGGGTCCTTTTCAGTTGCTTTTTAAATCTTATCCTTATCTCACTTTTATGTATTTGATACCCGGTATAAAGACTGTCAATTAGACACAATCAGATGACATCATATGAATGGATCTAAAATTAGACTTGATGAATAACAATATGTATCAAAAAATTAGCCGAGATCTTCATTTTCGACCTTCTTATTTTTTCTGTAATACTCAATTACATTGTTTACAAAGATTTAAAACATTTGAGACCATTCATAAAAGTACAGAATATTTTAAACTGATGACTGACTATTTAACATGTTCGACTGTGGAGTTAAGTCACGGTATCTAACCCACATACTTAAAAAACTGGAAGTTCTTGAGTATCGAAGCGTGTAAACAAGCCTAGAAGAGAACAACCACCCGTTAGAATGCAAGTTGAGCATCATTATTGACAAACAAACATTCTGAATTAATGTCATTATCATTCGACATATCCCGCTCAATAAGTGTCAATTGTTTGTATTAAAATTGAATGAATATGTAGGTGGAAATTTAAAAAATGCAATCGTTTTCTCACATATTTTCACATGCAGGTATCGTTTGTACGTTGTTTCTAGTCAACAGGAGATATAATTATTTCCAGAAATGGCAAATTTTTAAAAATTTGATACAAAGCAATGTCATGTATACTTCGAAGTTTTATATTTAATTGTTAAGATTGAAAGTACACAATTTAAAACACCCTTGTCATTGTAATCACTGTATGCGTCGTTTCAAACGAGATTGTTCGAATTGTATTGTTCGTTCCTTAAAAAAACGCAAGTTGTACCGGCATGTAATTGAACAAACAAGAGATCCACAAGTCTTGACAGTTCTCTGACTACCACAATTCTACATACATTTAAACTCACTCTCAGGGAGTTTCATTCTTTCATTTAAACCAAATTTTGGAGTCTAAAATTTGAGATTTAACAGAATAATTAATAGTTGTCAATAAAAGATTAAAACAAAAACAAAATACACACACAAATAAATAAAAATAATAAAAATTAAAAGAGAAAAGAAAAGAAAAAAACTAGAGGTAAGTGAGCAATGAGCTCACTAAATGATACCCCCCTCCCATATGAATATAAAGACCATGTCAATAACTCAAAATATGTGTTAGAACAAAAAGTAAAATAAGAGATGCACAATGTCAAAATGTAATTAAGATTTTGTGAACTTCCTTTCAAATTTCATTCAGTGGTATGAGTGGGGTTGCGGATAAGAGATGGGTACCCCAAAGCGTAAGAGACGGACGAAGGCACAGAATGACGGAAGGACGGAATCCTGATTGCTATATACTCCCCCACTTTTCAAGCGGGGGTATAAAACAATAAATACAACTGAACATACGACAAATACATGTATTGACAAACGGGAACAAAACAGAAAAGGCTAAGTTCATATGATTTGCCATCATTGCTGAAAGTTTCATAAAGATTTGTCGAGGCGTTCTCGAGAAATCGCCTGCACAAAATCGGTAAGAAAAAAAAAAAATAATAATAATAGTGGAAAAGAAACACACGAATCAGTAGAAGGTCTTCCGTTGGAAACGGAAGACCTTAAAAACTAGAGGTAAGTGAGCAATGAGCTCACTAAATGATACCCCCCTCCCATATGAATATAAAGACCATGTCAATATTTTGCTATGGGTAACTCAAAATATGTGTCAGAACAAAAAGTAAAATAAGAGATGCACAATGTCAAAATGTAATTAAAATAATGTGAACTTCCTTTCTAATTTCATTCAGTGGTATGAGTGGGGTTGCGGATAAGAGATGGGTACCCCAAAGCGTAAGAGACGGACGAAGGCACAGAATGACGGAAGGACGGAATCCCGATTACTATATACCCTCCCACTTTTCAAGCGGGGGTATAAAACAATAAATAAAACTATTAACATACGAAATATACATGTATTGACAAACGGGAACAAAACAGAAAAGGCCAAATGGGTAACTCAGGAAACCTACATTTATATTTAAAATGATGCGTTTCCTTTTTAAAATTTCTTAAGGATGAATGTCTGTATATGAGACAGTTGAGGAGACTTCATAAGTAGAATGATGCAACATTGTTTTTTGTGTTTATACAGCACTAAAGAGTATGTATAGCGCAATGTATATTCAGGGGGGCAATATCAAATCTGAAAATGTCCTTGACAAACAAAAATGTCATCATACGGTTTTAATACTGAGGGAGCACAAGCATATAGTAGCATTATGATGTATGTAGCTTTCCATTTATCGCAAAATTATGAGGGGCACACCCCACCTTTCCGGTTCCTACAGCCATGCTAAAAGAAGACATGGCCTCAAAAGGCATATTAAACACACCATGAATGATGTAAACATAAAGCAATATGAGCTGCACTTTTGATAATTTTACTAGGCTGTGAAAATGTTTTATTTAAAAAAATATTTGTGTGATTTTAGCCTTTATGGTCTAATAGACTAAAACAAACTTCTCAACTGTTTCAGAAGAAAGACTTTTGTACAATCAAATTTATAGGATTATTTAAGAAATCAATATTGCACAGGAAAACAATAATGTAATTTTGCTTCTAACAAGGCTTATAAATATAAATAGTTCTTCCATTGCAAATATCAGCAACAAAAGTTTATAAATATTCTTTTTCTATATCCTTGAAAAGTTTAAATACATTTTTGCAACAAAAATTTCCGACCCCAAAATTGCTTTAAGCACAAACTATTATTACTGTGTACTTGTTATAGTAAAGTGCTAAATATAAATGTATATGGCTTAATGCAATCAATGTTGGATAATTTACGATTTCCGGTTCCGGTTATGGATGCACGGTTGATAAAAAAATAGCCAGCGTTGTTGTCCCTTTCTGTGGAAAAGAAGTGTATGGATGTAGATTGGCACAAAGGTATACAGATATTTTAGGCTGCAAATTAATTTAGAAACAGTATATTGAAGTATTGAAAATGGGTGAAAGTGACAAATCTATAAACAATATCGATGACAGGGATGGCGCCAAAGTCAAAATGGCGGAGGTAGTGAGTTTACCATTCAAAATAGATCTAACGAAGGTGGATTTGTCAGTGAGTGTAATTTACAAGGAATACCCTCAAGAGTACTTACCTGATAACTTCAAAAACCCATCAGGGCCTAAAGCAAAGAACCTAGAAATTGAAAAGATCGACAACTCGTTATATGATCAGGCGGCTCACATGGTAGCATTTCGTATCACTAGGGAGAGATTAGAAGCATGGATACGAGCTCTGGGAATATTCTATTATGAACATTATGGGAAGTTAGAGGCCTTATCATATCTATTAGACTGGTATGACGAACCGAATGACTGGGTGGCTGAAAGTAACAAAGCAATTTGTATTGGTTTAGTAAAGGACACACAACTTATGTACCAGGTCACCCTTTTTATTACAACTGGAGTGATACAAGCACAAGGGTTGCATCACGACATTTTTGCAAGAAATGATTTCCCAATCCTTCTATCCCTTGTGAACGCCATTTGTCATTATGAAAAATCTGAGATATCAAACGAAGAAGCAGAGGACCCTGATCATGAAACCTTATTAAAAACTCTTGAACATGAACATATGCCGAAAGATCAGATAGAAGATTTGTCACAACCAGAAAATACCGATACCTGTAGTCCCCAAGTGACTTACAAAGATTTTGATAAATTACAATCTATTTTCGTCGAATCTTTGACCAAGTTAACTGAAACACAAGCAACACTAATGTCAAAAATTGAGAAAAACTTGTCCGACGCCTTACAGAAAGTGACCAGATCCGTAAATAATTTGCAGACAGAGTTAGATACAATTAAATCTCTGAAGTTGAAGGATCAAACAGTAGAAATCGCAAGATTGGAATCTCAGCTAAAATCAGAAAAAGCAAAAAACAACACAACAGATGAGACACTGAGAAGAGAACTCAAGAATTTGAAACATGAAAACGAATACCTGTCAGAAAAGCTTAATACAAAAAATGAAGAAAATGATCAGCTCATGGATGACAATAGATCACTCAGAAAAAAAACTGATGAACAATTCAATGAGATTTTGTCCCTAAAAACACAGCTATCCAGCATGTTCATAAGCAGCAGAAACAATACCAAGGATGAGACGGGGAGAAAACTCAAGAATTTGGAGCATGAAAATGAACACCTATCAGAAAAGTTAAGCACGAAAAATAAAGAAAATGATCAGCTCATGGATGATAATAGATCACTCAGAAAAAAAGCTGACGACTACTGCAATGAAATTTTGTCCCTAAAATCGCAGTTCTCTAGAATGTTCACAAGCAGCGAAAAGGACATTGAAATCAGCAGGGCGAAAGATTTGGAAACCAATGCCGAGAGGAATCGAAAACCAATGGCGTTATTGATAGGTACTTCTAATGTGAATGGCATTAAAGAGGATAAACTTACGTCTGATGTAAACGTTACTAAAGTTACAGTATATACTCTGGATGAAACAAAGGATGTTATCATTAATTCTTCTTGCATACCTGATGTAGTAGTCCTCCACCCTTTAACAAACGATGTTAGGAATGTTAGTCCCGAAGAATGTGCTGAGAAACTGAAGGGTGTGGTTGAAGTCATTAAAAAGAAGTGGAAAGATGTCAACACAATCATATCTCTAACCACTCCAAGAGAAGACAACTCCTTGCACAAGGTAAACTGTGAGATTCTGGATGGAATCATAAAGAGGGACTACATGGAGTGCCCTGGAGTTCATATTTCTGACAACGAAAACATGTGGCACGGATATCTACCCACAATTCAGTTATTGAATCCCAAGGACAAATTTCACCTGTCTCCAAAGGGAACATCCGTACTAGCGTCCAACATGAAGAGAGCAATTCACACCGTATTAAAGATAAACACCGTCTCTAAGGGACATGCGAATAAATATCAAAACAGATTCAACTACAACCAGGAAAAGCATTTCCAGTCGAATAACGGGGACCATTACTACAAGGGCAACCCGGGCTGGAATTATGGATACCAGGGCAATAGTTATAACCGCAAATTTAAACAAAGTCCAAACTATTTCCGCTGAACATAGAAAGGGCCATCAACACAATGGTGATAAATATTTGAAATTGTAAATCAAAACTTGTTTTACATCTGAAACTAGAGAATCTTTGAATTTATATAACTTAGTTAATTTTCTTTATTTGTATAATTCTTTATTCAGTAGTATACAATTAAGAGTCCAATATGGACAAGTATATGTATAAACACAGCATAAAAATTTGTTACTGGAATGTTGGAGGAATTTTTACACAAGGTGAGAATAAGCTAAATGATGAATTATTTTTGAAGGAGGTAAAAAACTATGATCTTATTATATTAGGTGAAACACATGTTGGGTATAATACAAATCTTTGTATTGATGGTTTTTCATACTTCCCTGTATGTAGGGACATGTCTGTAAATGGAAGATTTTATGGGGAAATTGGCATTTTTCGTAGAAATTGTATTAAGGAACATATCAAGTTGTTACCAGGTACCCAGAAAAATTTTCAATGGATAAAAATTGAAAAACAGTTTTTTAATCTTCAACAGGACATTTATCTTTGTGCATGTTATATTCCACCCTCAAATTCAACCTACTTTCAGAAGTTAAATTATGATGTTATTGAAATTATTGAGAAAGATGTTAATAAGTTTAAGACTAAGGGGGAAATAATGATCTGTGGGGATATGAATGCACGCACTGCTGTATCAGATGATTTTATTGAACATGATGATGTAAGGTACATTCCTCTGTATAAAACTTACAAGATGATTTTTGTAAACGTAGTAACCGTGATGTCATTTTAAATGAAAGAGGAAAAGAATTGATCGATTTTTGTATTAATAATCAGATGAGAATTATAAATGGTAGATGCATTGGGGATTTTTTGGGTGATTACACATGTTTTAACACGCATGGTCAAAGCACAGTAGACTACCTTGTTGCAAGTGAAAACTTAGTTAAACAAATTTTATATTTCAGGGTATCTTCTTTTATTCCTACTCTTTCTGATTGTCACTGTAAAATATCATGGGAAGTTCTAGCAAAGTTTCAGGAGAGTTCAAATGTTACATGTACTAATACCAAAACCTTGCACCCTGCCCCTCAAAATTTTAAATGGAATGATGATTCCCCTATTAAATTTCAATTGGCTCTAAGTTCAGATAAGATACAAGAAAAAATCAAATCTTTTTTAGATTCCTTAATTACAGAAGCTACATCTACTGATATTGAGAAAAAGGCTGAAGAATTCAATGACATAATCATAACTGCTGCTAACATGTCATTAAAAAGGACAAGTAATAAAAGAAAGAATGTTAAAAAGCATAAAAATAAAAAGTGGTTTGATTCAGACTTGCAAACAATGCGCTGTAGACTGATTGCACATGGAAAAAATTTATAGCATGTTTCCTAAAGATCCACTTGTTAAGAATCATCACTATAAATTTTATAGAGAGTACAATAAATTAAGAAAATTTAAGCGTAAAAATTTCCAAAACTCTATTCTAAATCAACTTGAAGCACTTCAAAATAAACAACCAAAACAATATTGGAAATTAATCAATGACCTAAAGGATGATAATAAAGATAATTCTGCAGCAAACATAGATACTGAAACATAGGTTAATCTAGCTGCAATAATGTAGCCCTCTCCGATTTTTTTAATCTGATGTTTTCTGGCGAGGGCTACAATTCCATCGCATCTCCGTAATGGTGCAAATATTTTTTTTTAATAGGAGCGACTGCAGGCAAAATAAATTATTTTTACATTCAACTTACTTCTAATAAGACGATTTTTTTATTCACTGTCAACAGTAGACCCCGTTAAATGCGAAAAACTTGTAAAATAACTCTGCATGTTTCCTGGTAGTTTACTTCAGCAGCCATGACAGTTCACGCGTGACGTAATGAGACTTTCGCTTGAAATTTAGAACAACTGAATAAAGCAATTATCGGTGTTTATGAATGTATGTGCTGAATTTCATCACAAAAACATAGGTATATAAAACCATTTTAAGTGTTATTTTAATGCAAGCAGCGATATTTATGTTTAAAATAAGGGAATTCCAAAAAGATCCGCTCCTATAGAACCTAAATTCTCATTGGCTGTCCCAAAATACAATCTATCAAGGTCAGTAAACATGGCGGATAAATTCGAGTTGTGATGTTGACATACACGAAAAATAAGCGATATAGGGATCGTTCTGTATATTTTTGCATTGGTTTACGTCTTGGATGACTAATTATTTGGAGTCAAGGTAAGAAATGTTAATAAAATAGCCATTTTCTGTTAATTTGAGCCGAAATCCGTGCGGGAGCGAATCACTCCCGCAGCTGCACCATAATGGAGATCCTAAGGAATTGTAGCCCTCTCTCCCCCCCCCGCCCCCCCCCCCCCCAAAAAAAAAGGAAGAGGGCTACATTATTGCAGCTAAGGTTAATCATTTTCGCAATTTTCATTCTGTGTGTGATAACTCTTTTATTTCTAGTATACAAGAGATAGATTTAATTTTGGCTGACATGGAGAATAACCTATCCTTTAATGAATTAGATTATATGATTACAAATAAAGAAACTGTTGATGCAATAGCAAATTTAAAATATGGAAAAGCCAATGGACTTGATTTGATATCTAATGAAATGTTAAAGCATAGTCAATCTTATTTACTTCCCTGTATACATAAACTTTTTAATGGCTGTTTCACATATGGTTTTTATCCTCAAGCTTGGAGTAATGGGTACATAAGTCCAATTTTTAAGTCTGATGATCCAAACAATCCTTCAAATTATAGGGGTATCACAATCACCAGCACTCTTGGCAAGTTATTCAACAGTGTTTTGAACTTTAGACTAGATAAATTTCTTCAAGAACATAATTTAATTCATCAATCTCAAATGGGTTTTACCAAAAATACACGAACATCTGATCACCTATTTGTTCTAAAATGTCTAATTGATAAATACTGTAGCACAAAAGAAGGAAGACTCTATGGATGTTTTGTTGACTTTCATAAAGCTTTTGACAGTGTTATACATACAGGATTAAAGCTAAAATTACTTAACATGAATGTTGGATCTAAATTTTATAATATCATTAGTAATATATATAATAATAGTCAAGCATGTGTGAAAATTGGGAGATTCTTCTCAGATCCATTTCAAATAGCTATAGGCGTCCGTCAAGGGGATAATTTGAGCCCCTCCTTATTTAAAATATTTATCAATGACTTTCCTTCATATTTAGATTCATGTATTGATGAAGTATCGCTTCAGACACAAACTGTTAATTGTTTAATGTATGCAGATGACATTGTTATTTTATCCTCATCAGCTAAAGGTATACAAGCAAGACTCGCTAAACTTGAAAAGTATTGCTCTGATTGGTGTTTAAAGGTAAACATTCAAAAAACAAAAGTCATGATCTTTAATAAGGCTGGTCGTAATATTACACGAAAACTAATGTTTCAAAATAATATGATAGAATGCGTGCCCAGCTACAAATATCTTGGAGTCCACCTAAGTGTATCTGGAAGCTATCATGTAGCAAGATTAGAGCTTTATAAAAAAGCATTAAAAGCATATTATAAATTAAGAAAGGATTTTATTGATTTGAACCCTGGCATTAAAACCAGTATACATGTGTTTGACTCTACCATTAAACCAATTCTTTTGTATAATGCAGAGGTGTGGGGTGCAAGTAATATAAGTACTAAAAAATTTCTAAACTGCCAAAATTTAACAGTTGAAGACTGCTTTTAAAATCTACCCTGTGAAAGAATACACCTTAAATTCTGTAAATATATTCTCGGCGTTCATAAGAAAAGCACAAATTTTGCAGTACTGTCTGAATTGGGAAGGTTCCCCTTGCATTATGATATTGCCAGATTGTTGATTAAAAGTTGGTATAGATTTGAGAATTTGTCCATAGAATTTCCTTTACTTAAAGATGCATATGAATGTAGTAAAAAGCTTTTTGTGAATGGAAAGACCTCATGGTTTGCATTTATACAGAAATTAAGAAAATTACTGAATATTAAAGATGAAGTTATTTTTATAGGAAAAATAAATTTAAGTCATTTTGTAATAAAATCTTATTAGATTATTATGTGAAGAAATGGTATACAAGTTATAAAAGTTACACCGATGGCAAATTATCCACATATGTTAAACTCAAACAAAATTGGGGTTATGAGAATTATTTATCAGTTGTTAAAAATTTTCATCACAGAAAATGTTTATGTAAATTAAAAATTTCCTGTCACAGATTACAAACTGAAGTGGGAAGATTTACCAATATTCCTCGAGAAGATCGATTATGTAATAGATGTAATTCTAACAACATAGATGATGAAACTCATTTTTTAATAACATGTAAAAAATTTGATCATCAAAGAAAAGAAATGTTTCAGTTGATTAATCATAAATTTCCACTATTTTCAACTTTAGATGATGAACAAAAACTTTATTGGTTACTCAATAGAGAAGATAAGGAAACTCTTAATTTTGTGGGCAAATTTATAAATGATAACGTGTTATAATACCATTAGTCTTTTACACATACATGCATATTTGATGTATTGGACCTTTTAGACAGGATTATTGTTGAAATGATTTATGTCAACTGCTAATTGTATAATTGTTTTGCTATTCATTGGCTTATCTTTTCCTCATTATTGTAACAATTTCATACTTGTCTGTTATTGGCTCTAAATTAGAAATAAAAAATGTTCTGTTCTGTTCTGTACTGGCAACAAGGATTAACGCTGATTGAACTTGGTCTGTTGATTAGGTCATAAAATTGATTGATTGAATGATTGTATATTGTTAAACGTCCCTCTCCAGTATTTTTCACTCACATATAGACGCCACCACTTGCCGGTGGAGAGCTGCAAATTTGTCCTGGACTCGGCACTCGGTGCCATTGAGCAGGGACGGATCTTTTTCGTGCCAGCACCTACTGAGACATGGGACCTCGGTTTATAGGTCACATCCGAAGGACCGGTTTCCACGTCCCACAATGGGATTGACTTCTTAATGAACATTTTTGGAATCTCGTACACCTGACAACGTACTACAGACTGCGGACTTTACAGGTGAGGGAACATGTCAAAAGCGTAAGTAACTTAAAGAATATACTAAGAACCACGTATTACATTTCTTTTTAAAATTGATAGTCGCAATTCTAATATATGTTCGATTAAATTTATATAATTTTATTTTTATGAAACCTCTTGCAAAACTCTTCTGAACAACTTTTTTTAAATAAACTGCTAATTGTTTATCTAATCCAAAAATATTATGTTTATTTTCAAAACTGTACCATAACTTAACTTAAAAATATGAGTATGAGTATGTAACCAATATTAAAGTTATTTTACTCAATCACAATTGAAAATCGTAATCATTTATTATTTAAATGAGATACACTTGTGAGGTTTAATAAAGTTAAGGCAAACAAAACTCTTTTACTTTTATTCTCATGTAATGACCCAGATAAAATGTGAATAAATTTTATTTTAATCAATCAGAATCTGACTCATCTGAGCTAACTCCAGGGGCCTTCAGAAGTTTTGGGATTTTTGTGGCAATGAACTTATTGTAAGTTTCCTGATTTTCACGCATTACACTAAGAAGTGGCACTAAGGTAGCTTTGGTCTTGGTCTTGGTTGAATAATGAGAGGGTAGATGGTTGGAGGAGGAGGTAGATGGAAGAGATGCAGGGCGAGACATGGAGGTATAGATGGTCCAGTTGAATCCAGGCACACCGGTGTACCTGGTAGCTCCTCAGGATTAGTATGATCTCCTGCTCGCAGAACTTTATAACACGCTTTCTTTTGACAAAAGCTTGATGTTCAAAATATTCTGTAATACAAAAAAAAAAAAAATCATGAAAAAATGACAGTGAATATCTACCATCTGAACATGGTGCGTATGCATGTGTGAGGGGTGGGATGGTAGATATTTATTTACAGAAAATGCACATATTAAAAATGCACGCTCTTTTATTTAACCAGTTGGACTAAAATGAATAAAAATAAGCATTTTAGAAAAAGATTCGTATTAATCCAAAACTAATCAAGGAATCTTGTTTTTATCAAAGCATTGTATTTCTGTGCGTGTGTTAGTGTACTATAAATATCTTAAATTCATTTCCATTCAATATTATTTTTTTGGTTTTAACAAAATTGAGGAAATTTGATATAGATCTAGATCTAGAAGTTGATAAAAAGTTATTTTAACCCCAACCCCACCCCCGAAAATGTTTAATGCATAAGACCTTAGAATTATGGGCCTTTTGATTAATGACACAATAATGACATCTACATTGCATTTACATATTTTCCTCCTTATAATTCGGTATTTTTCAAGGAGAACGATATTAATTTGTTTGATGAATTAGAAAAGTTATTAAGCTTTTATATGTTGGTTGGTGATGTTTTTATATTTGGTGACTTCAACAGTAGAACAAAAACTTTGCCTGATTTTGTCATGAACGATGATTTACATGCTTCGGTGAACAACATACTTCAATACAGAACTGACGATCAGCTGATTGCGAGGGTCAATTAACCCAGATCTAGGTCACAATGAATACGGAAACCGGTTACTGTCGTTGTGTAAAGCCACAGGTGTGCGTATTGTGAATGGTCGGCATAGTGGGGGACATTCCAACGACTTTACTTTTAATGGTGCTCGTGGTCTTAGTACAATAGATTATTTATTGACCACAACTGATATGTTTGATTTTATTAGTCAATTTATTGTCTGTAATTTCACTACATTTTCAGACCATGCACCTTTACATATTGAACGATGCTCTTTGTCTATGGAATCCCATGAGAACACTGATTCGCATGTTTATAAAACCCGTAATATTTACAAATGGGACCCAACATATAGTGAATCATGCAAAGACTTTTTCAATTCATTAGATGACATTTTTAGTCATGTGGATTTTAATGAAATTTCTACACAAAACGATCTAGATAAATGTATTGAGAATATTACTGAGATGTTGAATGTTGATGTTGGTAGTTTTTTTCGTGTAAATACTGATCATTACCCTAGAACTCCTGACAGAAGGTCAAAAGACTCCACTTTCTTAAGTTCAGATGATAAGCCCTGGTTTGATAAAAACTTAAAATCCCTTTATAGAGATATTATATTGTAGCTTTACGTACATTTAATAGTTGTAAAAATATACAAAATCACTCGGATTTGATTAAGAAAAAACGCATTTACAAGAAAGAAGAAGCAAAACTAAAAAGATTGTACAAGCAAGCAGAAGGTAATAGGTTAAACATATTGAAGAAAAATAATCCCAGACAATTTTTTGCCAAATTTGATAAAAGAACAAAATCAACTCCAATAGTATCATTAGAAAATTTTTATGAGCATTTCAAAGATATCACTCAAATAGAACAAACTGGTAACTCGAATGATGCAAATGTAGGTGGTGAATGTGTTTTTGAAGAACTGGATAAGGAAATTTGTGAAGAAGAAATTAAAAGCGCTATTAGTAATTTAAAGCAGGGGAAATCGCATGGTGAAGATGGAATACTGAATGAATATTTTATTGAATTCCAGGAATATCTACTTCCCTTGTTATATAAACTTTTTAACTGTATTTTAGACACAGGTTTTTTTCCTAAAAGTTGGTCATCATCTGTAATCGTGCCTATTTTCAAAAAAGGTGACATTAAGAACCCAGACAATTATAGGGGTATAAGTCTGGTTAGTAACATGGCTAAAGTATTTACTGCAATATTGAACAACAGATTATTAGAATGGTCTAAAAATAATGATATAATTACAGATGCACAGTTTGGCTCCAAACCTAATTGTGGTACACGTGAAGCAATATTTGTTCTTCATTCTCTGATTTCAAACACTTTATCTAAAAGTAAAAGACTATATTGTGCATTCATTGATTTCAAAAAGGCGTTTGATTCTATTGACAGATCTAAACTGTGGATCAAGTTATCTTAAGTGGGTATCCAAGGTAAACTGTTAAATGTCATAAAAGGGCTGTATAATAATGTGAAATCTTGCGTTGTGGTAGAGGGCCAATTGAGTGATTTTTTCTGTAACAATGTTGGTTTGATGCAAGGAGAAGTGTTATCTCCAATTTTATTTAATCTCTATGTGAATGACTTTGAAATGAGTTTTTTAAAATCTGGCGGTGTCTCTTATGATCTAATGTCACTGAACTTGTTTTTGTTAATGTATGCAGATGATATGGTCCTTTTCTCTGAAACAATTGAAGGTCTGCAATCCCTTTTAAATGAGTTGTCTGAATTTTGTAAATCCTGGAATTTATGTATTAACGTGGACAAATCTAAAATTGTAATATTTAGAAATAAGGGCAAAATCAAACCTAATGAAAAATGGTTCATTGGAAAACATGTTTTGGAAACTGTTGAACAATTTACTTACTTGGGAATTATTTTTCAATATAATAATGAATTTGTAATGGCGGAAAAACAGTTGTCTGACCAGGGTAGAAAAGCATTGTTTGTGTTGAAAAAAAATATAAGGGGCTTGTCCCTAAATCATGAAACTTTATTATCACTTTTTGATTGCTGAGTTGGGTAGACTTCCTATTTTGTACAAAAGGGTATTTACAATGATAAAATTTTGGAGTATTATTTTAGACAGCGAGAACTGTATTATTAGAAATTGTTATGAAAAGATGTATATTAACTGTGAAACGCGTGCACAAAAAAAAACTGGGCTTTTCAGGTGAAGAAACTTTTAAATGATCTTGGTTTTAGTGAAGTTTGGGGTAAACAACAAATTAATAAAACTACCTTAACATGTATTAAACAAAGGATTTTGGATCAGGCTAAACAAGAAATATTTTCTAAAATTGAAAGTTCGCAGAAATGTTCCTTCTATAAATACCTACTTGATGGGTTTTACCTTCAGTATTATTTAAAAAAAATCTATTCCAGCTAAATTTCAAAAATGTATATCAAAAATAAGACTATCATCACACCTGTTAGCTATTGAAACTGGGAGATATAATAAAACTAATAGATCGCATAGAAAATGTTTTGCTTGTCATAATTGTGTGGAGGACGAATATCATTTTTTACTGGTATGCCCTGTTTATGCAGATTATCGAAGCAGATTTATTAAAAAATATTTCATTAAAAAACCATCCATGTTCAAATTATTGCAATTGTTTAATACTGAGAACTATAAAGATATGTGTAACCTTGGTAAATATATTTATTATAGCTTGAGGCGTAGAGATGATCTGATAATCCGATAATTGTATCTTTTCTATTATTCTTGTTTGTTTGTTTGTTTTTACTATTATTTATATGTTTATACGTACACATTTATAATTGTTCTCCTGTAAAATATCCACTTCTGTACTGTAATGAAACTGATTATTCTGTATATATACTGATGAGCTGTAAAGCTTAAAGTGATAATAAAGAAAGAAAGATTCTCGATATCACATCGAAATGCAATAAGCTACGTCACTCTGAGTATTTTTCTTTAGTATGTGTGAATAATATTAACCAATGTTTACATTTTTCGCACAAGTTTAAAGATTTGAATTTCTTTTAAAACGAAAGAAACAAAAACACACACACATATATAAAAGAGAAAGTGCGGATCTATGTTTGTTTTAAAAAAGGAGTGGTGAAGTATAAAGAAGAATCTGTAGAACCATTAAAATAACAAAATAAAACTTAGTGTTTTTTTGGGGGAAGGGGGGGGGGCTGTAACGTTTAAAATACTATCACGTAAAGAAACTCATACGCTGCAATGATATAAAATCCATGAAAGACACACTATTTCACTCATATTTTCATACAATATGGTTAGGAACCCCATCCCACACAAAGATCAAAGAAATGAAACTATTTTGCAAATACGTACTTTTATCTTGATAACACTATGAACAAGCACACCTAATTGTATCAAATAAAATTTTAATTAATGTTAAAAATGTTGACATTAAAATATTCTTGAAAGACTATCAATAGAAAACAGAGTTAAGTGTCTTCACATCTTTTTATAAGTTTAACAATATGGGGGAGGGGGTGAGGGTGTGTTTGTGTGTTTTTTTTTTGGGGGGGGGGGG
>PRKT01001716.1:49040-56397 GCA_003671525.1 Saccostrea glomerata | reverse complement strand
TAACTACATCTTACTACATCTTAATTGATAAACTTTTTGAAAATTTTCGTGGGCAATCCTTCTCCACTATAAAATATCAGAGTATTGTGGACTTGACAGACATTTAAGGGTAGAGATTTTTGTACCATTAGGGATTGAATCCTTAACTAGGTCTTAGCCACTGTAAAACATGCACTTCTTCGCCTTTTTTATCACTGTGAAATATTGGACATCTTTGATTTTCAGGATTTACGATTAATTTATTTATGTAACGATATAACATTAATGTCGACATATGAAAACTTGTACTTACACGTCATACTGATCTTGTGGAAGCAGATTTTCTCTACCCCCCTCAGCCTAATCAGTCCCTGCATGGTTCTTCCTTAGAAGACTACTGACTGTCACACCAAAAATTGATGCATGTGACAGAAATCTAAAAACAAATATTAAATGGTGAATTATTAGCAATGCAATGATAGAGTGAAATAAAAACTAATGTTTAACCAGGGACTTTAACTTTTATTTTCTTCAAAATGTACAGGTAATGCTAAATGCACTAGACATGTTCAAATTGAATTTAGTGTATGCACAATAGGATATCACTGGAACAAATCATATTGATTTATTCAGCCTTGTTGTATTCTTTTGTAGCTTTAATTTAAAACAAAGAATGCGGCAAAAAAGAAAAATAACCCTCCTAATTAAAAATATTGTAAAAAAGGGAAATTAGATACATGTGATAATTAAAAGTAAAAAAATTAAATAAAATATTTGCAACCAACTCTAAGGCGCATAAAATCCGGTTCTTCCCTTCTCCTCTTCACCAGTTTGGAGAGAATGATTGCCAGCTCTGAGGATTGTCACCACTTGCTTCACTGCTGTTTGGGGATGAGAGTCTTTTGAAGATTTCAACTTGTATTTGTCGATGGTTCTGGCGATAAGACTCTGAAATAAAATAATATATAATTTTTGTTACATGTCAGTTTACAATAACTAGTTTTAATCTAAGCTGCGACCGTTCATTCCAGTAATAACAAACAACCAAACAAAGACATTTTATTGTTTATATTTATATCTGTTTAAATAATCAATTAAAGTTGTATTAAAAAGATTACTTATTTTATTAATGATGCAAAAGTCTTTATACGTTTCATTGATGGAACAGCCACTGATTAAGAAATCTGGAAAGGCGGTATGCCTACTATAGTTTATGCATTGTTGAACACAATGGGATTTCTTAAGAAATAAAAGAGAAAAGAAAATTCAAAGAATTGTGGTCCCCCGCTTTCGGTGCCTTTTTGGGTGAGATGTCATTTTTTATGACATTTTGTGTCTAATATGAACACGCTAGCATGAGTCATCTATTTAGAAATTATTACTGAACTCCAAAGTCAAGGTGTTAATGGTCTTGGTATCCAATGAATAGTTTTCTCAAAAGAATTGTATGTGTGAAGTATGAAAGCTCTAGTTCTTACCATTCAAATGTTTTTGTCAAGATTAAAGTTTTCTTATAAGTACAAAAAATCTCCAAGGTCAAGGTTGTTGGCATCATATTAAAGTTGTTGCAATAAAGAATACATATGTAAAATATGAAAGTCCTGGTATCTACTGTTCAAAAGTGGTGGCCAAGGTCAAACTTTTTGCAAAGTAAGTCAAACTCCAAGGTCAAGGTGCATGTTCATGGTATTCAATGAAAGGTCTTTTCACAAGAATTATATATATAAAGTATGAATGCCCTAGCCCTTACCATTCAAAACTTATGGTCAAGGTTAATTTTTTTCATTAGTACTGCAATCTCCAAGGTCAAGGTTGTTTGTACCCAATAAAAGGTCTTGCTACAAAGAATACATATGTGAAACATGAAAGTCCTAGTACCCACCATACAAAAGTTATGACCAAAGTAAATGTTTGGAATTTTTGTGTAAAAGTAGGTCAAACTCCAAGGTCAAAGGGTCAAATTTGGTGGTACCCAAAGAAAGGTCTTGTCACAAGGAATACTTGTTATTCACGTCGCGGTCATTTTGAAACGAGAACGAGGCTGACAGCGCAAACATGGAGGTGCGTAAAATGAAACTAAATGAATGGAGCCAAAATCTAAGTCTTGTTACTTGCGTTTCGCAGAATAAAATTGTTGAATGGGCCAACAGCATAGCTCGCATACCAAGAGCGAAATAAATCAAGGGCTATTCTAATTTCATCGAAGGATACATACACAACGTAGAAGGTTTGTGATCTATTGTTTATCTATCTTACATGCATATATTTAGCATTTCTTGATTGTACACACTCAGGAGTGTGCAATTAGCATCGGTACCATTTCCAGACTATATGCTCCTATTATTTGTAAATCTCCATAATCTTATCTAGTTAGCAGGAAGTCCAAGACTTATTTACTTCCCAAAACGATCGTGTTTTTCCTAATCCGAATTTCCTCCATTCATATGTTTAAGGTAAATAAAGGCAGATATCTCATAAACATGATTAAAAAGTATTTACGATCACTCAATCAACTTAAAGATGAGTGATATGTGATATTATTACATAAGATGTATTTCCAGTGTATTTAATAATTTAAAGATGACAGAAAATGATTTCACTTCGTTTTAGATGAGGTAGTGGCACTAGTGCAGTGCACAGAAATCAGATAAAAATTACTTAAATTCCTTTTATTTATCTATCATAATTGTTAATTAATACTTGATTCAATTTTACAAGTGAGAATTAAACTTTGATTTTAAAAAGATTTACTTTTAACCCTGACTAATTTTTTTCAAGGATAATTTTTTTTTTTAATTTTGATTGTAATTAAATTAAACCCCACCCCACCCCCGGAATTTGGATTAGTGACTTTGTTGCTGCCACACAGGGACGAATACCTCTTTTTTTTCAATTGCAAACCCCTGACACTTATAATACTCATAAACTGTGATTGTTAGATCTAAACACTCTAGACTGTATACATTAGAAAAATCAATGATCATGCAGTAATAATCAGTGTGTATTCATCGCTCAATCAATCAATATACAGATATATACATAACTAGTAATCTATTTGGAGGAAATTTTATGTTTCAACTTTTAAATAAAGTCCAGGCTGTTGGGAAGACGATTTTTATCAGGTCGAAAGCATATCCATCCATGAGGAAAAACAACCCACCTTATACTCAAATGGTTTGATGGTGTTCAGTGTTTATAGTTGTTTGAACTTATGTTTACTTTGTCCGTTTTTTTTCTCTGGAATTTCATTTAGCATTACGATATTTATTTATGAACACATATATACATGTATTAACACTATTAATATAATGTTTGATCTGAATAAATAGTAACATATAAACTGTAATGATTGATTTGTTTTAAAATGACTCTGTTTCATTATATAGCTATAATATAAAATCAATTGATGTAAATATATATAAATACATGTATATATACCAACATAAAAACTATGTCAAAATTTGATTACTGATTGATCGTTAATTGATTGGTTGATGCAGGGAAGTACGAGGGTTGTTCGAAAAGTTCGTGGACGATGTCCATCTTCGTTACATTACTCACTGGAAATTTAAAACAAGCACATTATAATATGTAAAAATATTTGTTTTGTTGATGTGTGAAGTTTCCTTCCATTCGATTCAACACAAATAAATTTATTTCATTTTAAAATCAACATGTTTTGTACCCGCGGAGCACACAAAACGGCAATGTAACGTCAACATATAGCGTCGAGAATTAAAATAGATACTATACCTATACATTTCACACAGAATATTCCAATGCCCATTCATTAAATTGATCTTTTTCTAATAGTTGACATTTATTAATTTAGTGCTTAACACTGCTTTCACAGGATAAGCAACTCTGAAGCGCCTTTGCCTTTCAATTACGTTTCAAATTTTAAAGTTTTGTTCAGATGTTTACAGTAAAACCGTTTCTTCACAGGTCATCATCATCCGATACAGAGTCTTTGTCACTCAAATATTGCCTGTATTATTTATACACACATGCACAACTCGCTTGTGACATATTTTCTTGATTCATTCAACATTGTTAGAGTTTATTCAGGATTTTTCCTGAGAAAAACGCAAAATTGCTTCAGTATCTGCTGCTCCGTGACGTTCTAAAACGTCATCGTTTTTGCAGTTTTTAATAAGGACTACTTATCTTCTCAAGTTGATTTCTTTTCAACAAATCAAAATATAAAACCATAATTTGGTACACGCATCGATGTAACAATTCTTAATTTGAATCTCTACGTAGTTTTTCGTTTTTCCTCTATTTTACAGAGAATATTGCTATAGACACTATTTATGGTGTTGTCTGCAACTTACTAAATTTTGACCTGCTCCGCGATCCGATTTTTGCATTTTTAAAACCTGGATAAGTTTTTGATCATTTGTAATATTTTGTCAAAATTAATACATATCATTTGGATTAATTGTTAAAATATTTCTACCAAATTTGGATAACATACTGTAAATGTATTATATTTGGCGTGTACGATATTTGGCGGAAATTGAATTTTCAACAAGTTGGCGTAGATTTGATTTAGCGCTTTTTGAATGTGCATTGCAGAAACCTTTATACACAAAGCATTTAGCGATGTACTTGATTTAGCGGAGGCTGCTTTCCGCGAAAGGCGCTAAAAAGAATACACAGCCAAATGTAATACGTTTACAGTATGACGTCAAATAAAAAAGATATGACTGTTGTCCACGAATTTTTCGAACAACCCTGGTATATACTAATACTTAAAATACTTACTATATGCATCCCTGATTGATTTATGTGCATTGTTACCATTCATAGAAATCCATGACATTTCAACACGTCTAGCATTTAATTAAAGACTGATTCTATCAATTGGAATAATTGAATCGGTGTACTAATTAGTATAAAATTACAGACTATACAGTCATTTAGTAAACTTTTACAGACGTTTTACTTTTATTTTTTTAATATTAAAAAATCTTAATATAAAAACAGGAAATAAAAATTGTTTTCATTGAAAATTATTATAAAGAAGTATTTTATATCATATGACAGAATCCAATATTACAAATCAATTCATATATATCCAGGTGAAAATATCAGCAGATGCCTCTACAATCATTGGTTCAGAATGTGAGTGCAAAGCAGGGAGTGGACACTGCAGCCATTCTTTAGGTCTCATTACCAGAAGCTTGGACTTGCAGGTTTGTACAAATCTTAAGCTCATAATATTTCAGTACAATGAAAGTCACGCATTGTAAAATTTACAATAACAGTATTTAATATGCATCTATAACATTTGTTACACTTTTACAGCTGTTCCACCAGTCCAGAGCAGGACATCACTGCCACAGACATGGCATATTCCAAGTAGAGTGGAAGGACTTGCTCCGAAATCTGTGGATAGTTTAAAAATTTCAAAAATCAAACCCCAACAGGGTCCCCCAAAAAAGAAAAAGAGGGTCACTGAAGGCATTTTGCCCAACATTTACTGCCCTGTTGAGAAACCCATTTCATCTGATGTTTCTCAGCAGTTGATGCTGAACTTGAAATCTGTTGGAAGTGATGCACAGGTAAACCAATTTTTTTTTAAGTTTTAAAACCATAAATCACTTGTGCCATGTAACTGCATAGATTTTAATAATTTTTTTCGGATCAGGTGAACTAAAAACTCAAAGTAATGATTTTTTTTTTAAAAACGTTATTGAAATTAACGTCTGTGCTGTAAGCGTTCAATATATCATCATTCTGATCGACTCAATTGAGTGATATGATTTGCGTATTTTGGTTTTAATGGATCTAATGTGCATTAAAGGAGTATTCCACATAAGTATAGAAGGGTGGTCCCTTTTTACACCCTTGGTTTACTGGATATATAGTAGCAATGGGTATTTTGTTTGATTTCATTGTGTATAACAAAGTATTTCTAATAAAATCATAATGATTTTCTAAAGAATTATTAAAGATATCAAAAAGTACAAGCCGATTTTTAACACCCATCGCGCTAAAAAATGCCGGAACTTTTCCCCTCCATCAGACTATGGTTTTTCTGTTACATGTAAATGGGCGGAGACATTTATATTAGATACTATAAAAAGAATATCCGTGATATATAATATTTTCCTTTCAAAGACTAATTATATGTTCAAGATTCACAATCAACAACAAATTTTAATTTTCTATTCACAAAACTCTAGCAATATGAATGAACCACTATAACAAGTCCATATGCTGACCGATACAAGATCTGAGTACATTTCAACAGAGTGCTTTCTTGCACGTTTACTGTTGACATTTACCTGTAACGGCACAAATCCACGTGGCTGGTTGTGACTCAAAACAGGTCATAAAGACTTTAATCGCATGTAAATGAAGACAGCGACGAGGTTCAAAATCACAATACTTTTAATTAGAAAACATAGAGCACAAAGTTGTTCAACAAAGATATTTTTACTCAACCTTTAAAAATATCATATACATAATATATATCAAAATCGACTCGGAACAAATATGTGCTCGGTGTTTAAGAAAGCTTGAAAGTGTGTACCTGGCAGTGATGTCTTTTGATATTCATGAAAATCAAAGGACCCCAACTTCAAAACGTAGCTTCGAATGCTGTGTATATCTGTTATTTGACATTTTAGATGGAAGATTCAAATAATAAAGACATTAGTTATTAATAATATTTAATTTTAAAAGCCTTTGATAAATGTTCCAAATTTGAGGAGTAACCGGGGACCACAGATAAGCCTTAAGGTAGGTCCCTACTCGTAGAATTAATTGGATAATGGTGCAATTTTTGTCCTGATTTACATAAATAGATACTTTATCTACTTCAAAAGCACAAAGATAATTACCGGCCGCCAGGAGGCGGACGGTTATATGATATGAAAGTTTTAAGTCGCTGTGCGTTTCTGCGGAGTTAACAATTCAAATAAAAATATTCAACATTCATCATGTTCATATCGCTGGCGAGTCAACATTAAACAAAGATTGTCTAAACGTTTAGAAAAAGCACAATAATCGTAAAATTAAATTTTATAAACAATGGGGTAAATATTTCATCCAATCCTGATTGACAAACTCTGATTTAACTGAAGTGCGGAGAAAATTGGGAGTGTTAGGCATAGTCTAAAACAAAGACCGCGTTGTAAATCAACAATTTTACTTTCTCTTTTTAAAACAGGATCTGCTGTATTTATTTGAAATGGAGTGTATATTTAAACATTTCCTATAGATGTTCTTCAAAAATATGATGAAATATTGATTTCTTAAAGGCAAAGAATATTACGACATGTTCGTCCAGGAGACTAGGATAGAGTGCGTTTTACAATGTGCCAACACTTTCCCGCCACATTTCAACACCAAAAGAGAAGTAATGTAG
>PRKT01001716.1:15514-42421 GCA_003671525.1 Saccostrea glomerata | reverse complement strand
AAATTGTGAATTTTATGGCCCCAGGGTCAGGGGTTCTAGTGTTAGGGCGGGGCTCTATAGATTATATAGTGAAAATGCTTTATTACTTTGAAAATCATCTTCTCTGCTCCTGGGTATTAAATAAACTAAATTAGTGCATAAATATGATGAGCAAGAATGCCTCTACCAAAATTGTGAATTTTATGGCCCCAGGGTCAGGGTTATTGGTGTTAGGGCGGGGCTCTATAGATTATATAGTGAAAATACATTAATTCTTTGAAAATCTTTTTCTCTGCTCCTCAGTATTAAATAAACTAAATTAGTGCATAAATATGATGAGCAAGAATGCCTCTACCAAAATTGTGAATTTTATGGCCCCAGGGTCAGGGGTTCTAGTGTTAGGGCGGGGCTCTATAGATTATATAGTGAAAATGCTTTATTACTTTGAAAATCATCTTCTCTGCTCCTGGGTATTAAATAAACTAAATTAGTGCATAAATATGATGAGCAAGAATGCCTCTACCAAAAATGTGAATTTTATGGCCCCAGGGTCAGGGATTCTGGTGTTAGGGCAGGGCTCTATTGATTATATAGTGAAAATACATGAATTATTTGAAAATCTTTTTCTCTGCTCCTGGGTATTAAATAAACTAAGTAAGTACATAGTTATGATAAGCAAGAATGCCTCTACCAAAATTGTGAATTTTATGGCCCCAGGACCAGGGGTTCTGGTCTTAGGGCGGGGCTCTATAATGATTATGCAGTGAAAAATTACATTAAATCTTTGAAAAAATTTTTCTCTGGGTACGAAGCAGATGAATTACCTTAATATAGTTATGATGAGCAAGGGTACTAATCATCCGGAACTGTGAATTTCAAGGCTTTAGGGTCAGGAGTACCATAGAGGGGGGGGGGCTGTATTTATGTACTAAAAATGAATGAATTGTTTGAAATCTGCTCCTTTTCAAAATTTGTCCAGTGTGTGGATCTAGGCCTAAGGATCAGGGGTACATGTGGTAAGGGCACTATTAATTACCGGTATTGCTGAATATTTTTGATAAGTTGAAATGCATTTTTTGTTCCCCTACCCTGCTTATGGGTATTAAGTAACCGAGCTAAGCAACTGCTGAGTGTATTGTTATGATTATCAATGGTGCGTCTTTCAAAATTGTGAATGCCATAGCATCTGGCTTAAAACATGAATCAAATTCAATAACTGGAAAGTTGTTGCATAATGCTCAGGTGACCTATAAGGCCCATGGGCCTCTTGTTAGAGATGTAGATCCTTTTATTAAAAGTACAAACCAATAAAGCTACAGTCTCTTCAGAGAATTCTGGTAAATATTTTTACAGATGTAGATCTATATACTTCTGTGCATCCATCATGTCCATTCTCATTTGTTTTAACTGTAACAATAACCATGATGAAAATGGAGGGGTACCATTATCATGATTATGTTCATGAGCATAATAATTAACACATAACTTCTTTCTTTTAGTTGAATGTTCATAACAAATGACTGGGAGAGACTGAAATTCATCATTTATAAAAATAATTGATTTTTGTAGTAATGACTAAAATTTCTTCTGAAAATGTCTTGAAAAGATTATACTACACTTCATCCCGTATGACAGAAGAATTTCGACTTCTCGTGAATGCCAGGGACTGCATTAACTCAGAGAAAAGGAAGTCAGCATGTCTGATATTCTACAAGCTATGCATTTTGATTCTGTAGTAAAGCTGCACTTATGACAGCAGGTTATGATGATGAAGAGGATTTACAGTCACCATTAACTGCCATCAAATTAGGATGTGACAAATGCCAAACTAAGCTCGCAACAGTGACCATTGAGTTTCGTCGTTTCAATAAATATTTATTCGATTGTCAGAAGTACTTGACTTAATTTTCCGAACGAGAAAATGGAGACCCTGTATGGAGAGGAAAAGATTCATAAGAAGTGGTCAACCGAGGGAGGCACGTGCCCAGTACTAAACTGTCCCTTGAAGAATCACACCTTCCGAAAGATCGGATCATACAGGGCACACTTTTTTAAGAATCACAAAGTACAGGTCCCTGTATACTACTGTTATTCATCTTCATGTTCGTTTTTCTCATTCAAAAGGAAACATATTTTGGCGGCATGTGGTAGCCATCCACTACGGTTTAACCGGTTGTTAGTTTTTGGAAGTAGTCAACAACCCTAGATTTGTAAGCCCAGGCAGTATTGGGATGTCACTATCCAATAGGAGGCACATGACTTGGCGGCAAGAATTGCTTTTGCATGAACAGACATAAATTAAGTCTCATAACAGAATTGATACAAAATTTGAATGAAATTACATGAGGAAATTTATTCTTCTCTTTTTTTTTTTTAGCATTTTGCCACAGAAGAATCTTTCACTGGATTTGGGGATATTCTCATGTAACAAGAGAATATAAATTTATAGCAGTTTTTTTAATCTTTTTCTCGTCATATTTGTATAGAGTACCATTTTTCATTATTGAGCATTCATTATGAGCAGAGATTTGTTTTCATAGACAGCAATATAGCTTGTATCAACCATTAATAGAGCGAATGAAAAAACAGAAAATATTATCAATGCATGGATTTGGAAAGGGTTAATGTTTGGAATGATCCTGTATAATTTAATAACATAAAAAATAACACAATATTCATTTTCTTCTTTATTATATCTTATTATTATATCAGTGATCAACTGTTTATCCTCAAATTGAATGTAAAAAGTGATGACAGAACATTATTAAAATTGAACCAAGGTAAGATATACCCAATGTACCATTATTTTTGTTCTCCATCGCCCCAAAGAGAATTTTTTACTCAATTTACTTTAATGTGGATAAAATTAAACGATCAAAATACGCTTTTTTTTTTGAGAATTTTCAGTTTGTACCTATTTGACCAAAAAGATTCTTTAAAATTTTTTTGGAAAAGTCAAAATCATCAAAGCCCCAGCTGTATTGGAACTTGTGATACGAAAGATTTGTAGACAAACTGATTGTTATATACCGTTTGGTAACAATTAAAGGTAAGGAATGATTCATAAAATTATATACTTGATTCTTTTGGTATATTTTGATCAGAACTATCCAAAATATGGAGGCATCCCATTACACCTGGCCCTGGGATCATGAAACAGACTTAGGCTTAAGTCGAAATTTCAATTATCTATAAAATCTTTAAAACTTGTTACTCATTATTTGCATACAACAGCAGACTGATGATACAAAATCGGAAGGAATTTTCATTTTGGGCTGCTTGACCTCTAAAAAAAATTCAGCATCTAAGGCATTTTTTGACTTTAGCTTAAGATGCTTCGTAATCTCGGGGCCTGAACTTGTTTAGGTCACCTATGCTCTGTTTTTTACATCCGTTGTTGTCCTTATCCTTTAACATTTGAACGTTTTCAGCTTCTTCTCTGCAACCAGTTAACCATTGTAAGATTTTCAGAATTCCACTAGCATGGGTACAAGTCTTTCCTTTTCTTCTTTTTTTTTAACCGAATAAGCATCCCCCTTTCCGGATGTTGTTAAAACGAGAAACGAAACAGAAAATATGATTTCAGCTAGATTAAATCCCTTAAATTACAAACATTTTATCATAAACGGTATTTCTTATGCATATTTAATCCCTCATTATGAAAGGCATGCATTCTGGACTTTTTTGAGTGGGTTTGAATAATTTTAAATAAACTAATCTCTTCAATTATATTTAATATAATTTTTCAGCAAAATTTGATGATTAAAACCTACTAATTAAATCTTAAAAATGGCAATGCAATTATTACAAATCGTAGTCTTGCTCGTGAATATTCATGAAGCGAAAGAGTTCCTTTGACCGATCTTCGCATGTGCGCGGGAAAACTGACAGCGATCGAAAATGGAAGAAGAGGTAAGAAATGTTGATTATGTTGTTTCTGTAATGATGCTGAATAAAATGGCTTATTATATGGACGTAAATGTTATTTTCCAATTGATATTTTTTATCGGTACGGAAGTACAGGCACATTTCGAGCAAAATATGTTTCAAATGCTAGAAATCGATCGTTTTATCGAGATGGGGCCTCGGAAGGGGGTAATCGAAAATTTTTAATTATAGGCATTAACATATTCTGTGTTATTATCCGTATAATTTATACAATAATGAATGATACACAACTTGAATATATTGGTAAAATGAATAAAAACCTATGAAATGTACAGCTATGACAAAAATACTTTTATTTTTACTTTCAAGTAGGCTTAAATTCCGTCACATGCAGTGTATGTCACTATGATAAAATTTCGAATACCTGTAAATATTTTTATCCCACAATAATACAACTTTACTTAAATTGTAACACTTTAGGTATGAAAACACTCGAAACTAATTTTGTATAAAGAACGTTTGCGCATGATAGCTATATATGCGCGCTCTTAAACTATTCCTAAAAGTTTATTCTTGTCTCTTAAGATTGACCCTATTTAAATTATCGCCCTTCGTACGAAAAACCATGTTTTTGCTACTACTACGTAACCGTAAAATGCAGAGACATGACATGTGTTAAGGGACTTAAGGCAAAACTTTTATGTCTCAGTGTGAAAGGATCTGATGACGCCTTAAATAAGTTATCGCCCTTTAACGCTTACTATTAAACCTCAAACTTTAAAACTATAAGTCATAGAGGCATATGGTTAATTGCACTGTGACCCTTCACCTTTGGCCTTGAAAATTATTTAAAGGTCAAGGTCACCCCCATTTTTTTTAATTTTATTTTTTTCATTTTTTAAGGCATTTCTGGTTTTTTGTAATGAAATTTAAATTCAAAGGAATAAATATTTATGTGAACGAAATTCAAAAAAGGTGGAAAGACCTCTAATTGTCCGAGAACAGTTAGTCTCCTAGTATATATTTGGTTTTTTTTCTCGAGATAACATTGTTTCAGAATTGTCTTGAATGTTTATCATCAAAATATTGAAAATAGGAGCTGTAAGAGGACAGAACACAGTTCAAATTTACATAAAACCCAAAGGAACAATATCTGCAAATGCAACCTGTGTGACTGATCTCCATATAAAAGAAATGAACTTTACTACATGAAGAGGGATCAAAAACTTGTTTAAGGTGGCTCTCTGAAACTAATTCGAACATTCTTGTGAGCCACAAAGGATTACGGTTTAACATTCCATTATTTATTCAAAACATTATGTCCCAAAATATTGTGATAGAAACATGTATTGCCGGTTTTATCGACACTTTGGAGGTTTTTAAAATTATAATTTTTCTCTGGAGTCCTGAGAGGCAGGAATCCAGTCAACAGGGGTTTCTCATTGTGCTTTAACTGATGTTGTGGACTTAAAAAAATTAGAATTCTCATAACATTCCTATCAACATTCTGTTGAGTCAAAGTGTCATGTACAATAATGTTTTACAGCATCTAAGGTTTTCTTCAGTAAAGAATGGTAAATTGAAATCTCTTGACGTCAGAGTCCATGCATGGAAACGTAATTACAGAATTCATGGCAAATAAAAATGTAAAATCTGGTTTGAATATGAATTACATTAAATTATAATTTTATTTTATCAATTTATTCATAAGTAAATGAGAGAGGAAATGATACCAATTGGTACTCCTGAGGACAGGTGACATTCTTCCAAATCGGAAAGAATGTGTGTGCTCTGAGGAATTCGAGCATTATGCAGAAAATTACATCTATGTCCATGTATACGTCTATGTCCACAGCATAGTGACTTTGACATGGTGTCTAAATAAAGTCGATCGTGAAACAGCATACGATGCATTTTTACGATATAAAAGAAAAAAGGAAAGGCTCCCCAAGTTTTGACAAACAGATGAGTAGTTGTAAATAAGTTATGGAAAGTCATTTTATACATATTTATTTCTTTTTGGAGCAAAATATTAAGTAAAATATAATAAGAAATTTTAAATATGTACATGTATCACATATCAGAGAATATACATACATGTATCCCTTAACAGTTAAAAATACTGGCATTATTGGTAGAATCTGATATTCAAATTTTGTAGACAAGCTAAGAGACAAAGAAAGCGGAATATTTGTCCACAAAAAAAAAAACCAGGGAGAGTCACAGACTTTAAGAGAAGGCAGAGAGATGTGAAGAAGAAAAGACTGAGTAGAGGACTTGCAGCATTTGCAAATGACAACAAAAATGTCCAATATTTTGCTGTTAATTTAAAAACAGGTGAAGGAGTGCATTTTTGTGGTAGTGAAGATCTAGTAAAAAAAAATTTGAAAATAAATAAAAACATTCTTAATTTCAAAGACCCAATGATCGATGTCAGAGAAAAATCAATTCTGAAAAAGATCAACAAAGCAAACATCAAACAAAATGTCGTACAGCCATCACCGTAAAAAGGACCCCATGGCACTGGTTTGGGTTTTCTACCAGTATGTTCTCAAATGCCCACCAAGGAGCTACAGCATCTTGAGCTTACCAAGATGACGCCTACAAGCGGGGAGGATTTAATTGCCATTTCTAAAGAAACTGTTTTTAATATAAAGATTAATTTTCACGGAGTTAGTAAAATCATTGTTTCAAAGGAATGTCAATTTGTGGTCAATAATATTATAAATATGTTTATCAATTCAAAACCACGCGACAGAGTATAGGCCCGTTCCTGAATCGGTATAAAAAGACAGGCAGTGTGCATGATCAAAGGTTTGTACTGTGTTTTAAATTATACTTTAAGGCCCATTTTTAAAAATAGAAAAGAGACATTAACTTGTATACAAGGTAAAGTTATAGAAATTTACACTGCATGTAAATATGCAGTACTTAAGCGATACATGTTTTGTAAACTTTTTACATGATTAAGTTGATATCGTCAAATATTTTCGTATTTCAAATCAAACGATCGTATTTTATAAATTTTGCATGCGTTAATATACATGTAGTGGGATAGTCGGGATGATACGATATTTGTGTTTTAGGCCTATTTTTAAATCACAAGTTTTACTAATGTGGGCTTTTTTTAATTCTAAAAATACCTTGTAGGCCCCTTTATAAAATATAAACAATCAAAATGGCAGCCTATGAGATGCGCAAAGCGTATGACGGTGTTACAGGCCCATCCGACAGTGACTGAATAAAAGTTTTAAAGGTGTAAGGGGTTAAAAAGCTTATGTGACTATAAAAATGAAATTACAGGGTAGTATTTAGTAAAACCATGACTAGTAAATGTACAATTTGTACATGATGCACTAGGCCTATTAAATCAATGCCTGTTCGATTCAATGTGAAGAACTTTTCCACTATACTATGCTCAATTTAAAATCTATTTTTTAATGCAGCACATTTCTTTTTACATGTACCATGGCTTTTAGTTTTATTGGCTTTGGTTGATGCTGATTACAAATTCATATACATAGATTGTGGTTGCAATGGAAGAGTACGTGATGGTGGTGTGTTTGCAAATTCAAGCCTATACCAAGCTTTGGAATCAAATGATTTTCATATTCCACCTAAAAACCTTTACCACAGAGATATACACCTGTTCCGTTTGTCATTGTTGGGGATGAAGCATTTCCCTTAAAGTCTTATATAATGAAACCATACTCCTTCAAATATCTGGACCAAAACAAAAGAATTTTCAACTGCAGGCTGTCAAGAGAAAGGCGAATAGTTGAAAATGTTTTTGGAATTTTAACAAGTAGATTTGGGGTATTTAAAAAGACTATTCCACAAGAATTAGAACCAGAAATCTCTGTCGAGACTGTAGCTCTACTGGTTTGTACTTAACAAAAACCATTTCATTATTTTATGTATCTTTGTGTAGTCTACTTGTGTGCCAACTTATTTCAAAATAAAACTAAAACTGAAGAAGGAGTTTTAAAGGAATTTCTTAGATAATTCTATTTTTTGTAACCATGGTAACACCGTTCATCGAAATCAAAAACCGATGCACTTTTCTATGTATCTTAGTGTAGTCTACTTGTGTGCCAAGTTATATTGAAATCAGAAAAAAAAAACTGTAGAAGGAGTAGCATATTAAAGGAATTTCACAGAAAATTCTATCTTAAGTAACCATGGCAACACTGTTCATTGAAATAAAAACTGATGCACAATTCTATGTATCTTAATGTAATCTGCTTGTGTGCCAAGTTATACTGAAATCAGAAAAAAAAACTGTAAAAGAAGTAGCTTTTCAAAGGAATTTCACAGAAAATTCTATTTTTAGTAACAATGGCAACACCGGTCATCGAAATTAAAAACCGATGCACTATTCTTCTATGTATCTTAGTGTAGTCTACTTGTGTGCCAAGTTATATTGAAATCAGACCCATAACTGTAGTAGGAGTAGCATTTGAAAGGAATTTTATAGAAAAATTAATTTTTAGTTACCATGGTACACCGTTCATCGAAATTAAAAACCGATGCACTATTCTTTGTATCTTAGTGTAGTCTACATGTGTGCCAAGTTATATTAAAATCAGACCAAAACTGTAGAAGAAGTAGCGTTTCAAAAGAATTTTACAGAAAATTCTATTTTTAGTAACAATGGCAACACCGGTCATCGAAATTAAAAACCGATGCACTATTCTTCTATGTATCTTAGTGTAGTCTACTTGTGTGCCAAGTTATATTGAAATCAGACCCATAACTGTAGTAGGAGTAGCATTTGAAAGGAATTTTATAGAAAAATTTATTTTTAGTTACCATGGTACACCGTTCATCGAATATAAAAACCGATGCACTATTCCTTGTATCTTAGTGTAGTCTACATGTGTGCCAAGTTATATAAAAATCAGACCAAAACTGTAGAAGAAGTAGCGTTTTAAAGGAATTTCACAGAAAATTCTATTTTTAGTAGCAATGGCAACACCGGTCATCGAAATTAAAAACCGATGCACTATTCTATGTATCTTAGTGTAGTCTACTTGTGTGCCAAGTTATATTGAAATCAGACCAAAACTGTAGGAGGAGTAGCGTTTTGAAAAATTGTTTACAGACAGACGGACAGACAGTCGGACGGACGCTGGACGCATTACTGTCGCATAAGCCCTTCTGGTCTCTGACCAGTAGAGCTAAAAACTTAAGGGAATTGTTTTGACATGCTGTGCACTGCATAAGGTCTGAGAACAAGGAAATCAGCCCAGGGGTGATTGATGAGGAGGACACTGAGAATGGGACAATGATTTATGGGATTAGGAGACAATAAATGGGCACAAATCTACCTGGTCTTATTCGACAATGTGGGAATCGATCGAGAAATGATGTACGAGACATAACAGAAGAATTTTGTAACTATTTTAATACAAATGGTCAGGTTTCCTGCCAATGGGAATTGCTGTAACTTAGAAGATGGGACTGTGATCCTCTGGGGACAATTTGTGTTTTCAAAAAGGCATCAAGGGACTTGAAATGAACCCATGAACTGGTGTAGAGTTCATCTGTGCCAGAGCCACTCATCCTGGACTTGTTTATTTTGTCCAATTCCTTAGATTAATTGATTGTATATTGTTAAACGTCCCTCTTGAGAATTTGTCGATTCCTTAGAATAGTATCCTCTAAGAAATGATATTTTGGCTAGCATTTGATTGACTGTTAATAAAAAGTCAATACATTTACAAGTTCAAGTTGCTAAATATTTATTGTATACTCACCAATTAACAAAAAGTATGATTCATAAAGTTGAATAACATGTGACAGTTTGCTACAGAAAAACAAAAACACTTACCATATACTTCATATTCCTCTCTCTGTTCTCAAAGTTCTTTGTCTGCAGTCCTTTTCTGAGATGGAGATGAAACATTCTATAGGTCTGGTTCATTTTTGGTTCAGTACTTAACTTTAATTCATCAATTGCAGCTCGTCCTCAAAGCAGCTGCAACAGCAGAGTGTGTAAACCGGGCTTAAGAGTGCATTTGCAGTTATTCAGCTTGCACAATATATATTTTAAACAGGATAAAACAGTAGATGGTAAGAAGGATGCAGTACGTGCATGTACTGACATTCTTTGTCTACTTTGAAATGTAAGTACATCATTAACTTACATAAGAAGAGAACTATTATTTTTACGGTTTTTGGTTCTTGGAAATCGATTAACTACATATTGGCGCATTCGTATATCTAAAAGAAATACTTAATCTCAGACTTTTAGAGGGGAAATTTTTCCAAAGAAAAATTCTAACAAATATTTAAAACATAAATTAGCGATATACAATAAAATGGTGAATATTGTTTGGTTCTTTGACATGTTTTCTTTACAAATTGACTTTTTGAAAAATTTAACAAACCCGTATTGTTTTGATTCAAGGCAATTAAATAGGTCCTATATTTTCTGTCGTGTGGAGTTACGTGCCCTTTGTTGTTGTTTGACAGTGACAGTGTTACACGTGCTGCAGAGATGAAAGGAGGTGTACAGCAGTACATTGCAAATTTAAAGTAAGTTTTAAGACTCCTTGGTATTTTATTGCGGGATATAATTCTTAAGAATTACTTTAAAAAGTTAAATTTAGTGCATTTTTAAACATTTCATTGACAGGGTTTAAGAAAATCGTGAAACTGTCAACTACTAAAATGGCATACAGTTACAGACGGAGAAATAACGGGCCAGGCAGTTACCCTTTTATATTTGCAAATAAAACAATGTTGGAAATAATTAACATTTACAGATTATTCGAAGAACTATAAGTTATACGGATGGAACGTGTCCATGCGCCAGTATCAATATTTGGATGGCAGAGTCGGACATTATTACATCCCAAAACACATGATAAAATAAAAGAATACTAAAATTTCAATAATACATATTTTTAATTTTTTTTTACACCTGCATCATGTTAATCACTTCAGAATATTAATGAGAATTAAAGGTAATTTCTGGTAGGCAATTTAGCTTTTCTTGTATGTTTAAAAAGTGCAAGTGCCCTGAGGTACAAATTTTGAAAACTCTCTTTCAGTGGAGGAACCAATCGTTGGGTGCTATTAAATTCACGGGACAGGTGACAAGTATTTAAGTAGAGGTTTCTGTCCCAAAAATTACTTGCTCGTAAGCATTAGTCATAATGAAGGAATCTAGAAGAAGTGGAGAGAATTTCAGAGAGAGACGAACGAGTAACATACTGCAGATAGCGCCGAAAGATTTTCCAATCCATGGAACTTCTTCACACTCTTCATACAACTGCTGGACATGGTGTATGAATGGTTTAGGATGCACATGCTGTTAGCGAACACCATTCTTTGCCCCGTGACGGACTGTGGCGGCACCTTTGTTTTGAAATCCTCGGCGAGGAATCCCGGGGGTACCATACTCAGACGAAGAACAGAAACCACACAAGGTCAAGTAGAACCAATTCCAACCACCACGACAAATTTCCCAATACCATCCAGCTGATACCACCACACAATTCTAAATGCAGGTTAGAAGGTTGATGGGGTGATAGAGTGTGCATTTCCAATTTTTGATCAACCTTTGGATATGAGTAACATTGAATTTCAATTATCATTCAAATCTTAATGCATGTTATACTTCAATTATACAAGTATAAACATCAACACAAGGTCAAAATGACATATAAAAACTGAAAAGACAGCACTTTAATAAGAGATATAACTTGTTTATATATGTTGGAAGCATTAGTTCTATACAACATGCTTATAAGACAATTAACACATGTATAATCAATTTTAATTATATTATACAATACTAATTCAGTTTTAATCATACACTAAAATATCAATTTGTTTAAGGCCAAAAAAAATTAATAAATTGTTTCTCAGGCACCGCCGCATCGGTAAAATCAGAGCCGCATCAACTTTTTTTTACCATTATTTTTTTCCGGAATTTTCATATCTTATCATTATAGGTTTTTTCTTTTATCCAAACAATAACAAACGCTTAAGTGACTCGGAATAAATTGGAGAGTCTATGTCAATAAAAACGTGATTTTTCGCGGGATATATCAACAGTCCATGTCTCTGTTATCCGCTCAAATTGTGAGTGGTACTTCCATCATATTACCTTGGAGTTTATTGGGGGATATAGTGACAGTTGTTCAGTTGGAGAATTTTATGAAGACCTGAAACGTGGCAAGTTGGACTTGGATTTCCAGACCCTATAACTGGTATTTAGAGTTACAGCTTGTGATATTAGTGTATTTTCAAATATTTTTTATAGAAAATAAAGCTTGTGATATAAGTGTATTTTCAAATATTTTTTATAGAAAATAATGATCAATATAGAGAGATATTTGAAATATGATTATAAGAATAGAATTTTACATGAGATACAAGTTTCAGATTTCAATTTTTAAAAAAAATGCTTTTTGTTTTAGGTGAAGATGGGCACTACAACTGTACAAGTCATTTGATGAAGTTTATAGTAGTGAAACTATGGAGGACCACAGGTCATCTCTTCAGCAAAGGGTTACAGCGAATCAAGGTCATGGGATTCCTTTTTCCCCAAGTGTGCAAACAGCAAAAACAGAAAAGTGTGTGTTTATTTGTACAGAATGTGAAAAACCTCGTGTAGTATATGCTGCTAACAAATTGTCAGAGCAGGAAATGGCCACAATAGAGCGCATTAAGCAGTTAATTCAATATATGTGTTGGTCATCCCTGCAAGAACTCAAGACTGCATGTCGATAACAGAACACCACAAGTGAATGCTTTATTAGACAAATGTTTCACCAGGGCCAACTTAACATGAGAAGTTCCATATTTCAGTTCAGGATGTTTCAAGGACTTGTGTTTTTACTGTGGTGAGAAAGATGAGCTGCAAAATGAAGCAGAGGCATATCCCATGTGTCTCGATTGTTTTTCTACAAAAACTTTCGTTTGAAAAGGAAACATGTTAATCTTAAAGAATTAAAAGAAACTGTAAAAACAGAGAAAAGAAGGAAATACACTGTGCTTTTGTATTTTGTTAATGAATATGCTATTAAATACACAATAAAAAAAAGTAACACAACAAGCTATTTCTTAATTTGATGCCTTTATTTGAAATTTATTAGAAAAAAAAAAAAAAAAAAAAAAAAAACCTGCCTGCCTCATCAAAATTTGGCCCGAGAAACAATTAATTAATTTTTTTTGGCCTAAATTACATAACACAAATTGAAAGATCTTTATCTGCAATACAGCCATCAAAAACTCTTTAATTAATACAAGCAACCATAAGGCCATTTCTTTTTGCCCAACTCCCAAGAGATAAATTAAGATTAGATCTAGATCTTAGCTCTTGCCAATTAACTCCCGACAATGAACTCATTAAAATTCCGAACCCGACCGTAAACAACAGAGCGGCAAAAATTTGCTCTCATCTTTAATTAATCCTGTCGGGAATCTAAACTGTTTTATACACATCTAACTGGAAGGGAATTTAGTGGGCATGACTGACAAAATCTACATTCAGTTATCAAACAAAATTGCAATTAAATTCAATGACATTGATAAACAACTAAAAGAGGCCCAGCAGTGATAATGTGATACTGGCTGACATGAAGTAGAGATATGGAAAAGGTGAGTGCAAGAAGGTTACAACAGAACAACAAAAGAAAGATCTTGAAGTAGGACAATTGAGAGAATCATTGACCAAGCTCCAGAAAACTAACAATGACCTGATGCACAAAGTGTCAACTCTTGAATACCAAAGATCTAATGTAGAGGACAAATACAAGGAAGAGAAGCGGGCACATGAAAATACCAGATTGAAACTTAACCTAGTTGTTGAAAATGCCCAGAAAGAAGAAAAATATTTCTCTGCACGAATTGAATCCAAGAACCTTGAAATTCAATCACTGGAAAATACGGTTTGTTCTTTTAAAAGTATGATAGACTGCAAAGAAAAAGAACTGTACAAAATGAAGCTTCACATAGGCAGTATCACAGACATAAATGCAGGCAGCTTGAAAGAAATAAGAAACAAACAACCAGAGCGAAATAAGATGCCAGCAAACACAAATGAAGTCGGTCCTCCTGAGCAAACTTACACCTCAATCAAACTACAAAATTAATCATGCGTAAAAGCGAAATGTATGGCTATATAAAGAAGCAGATTTTGAAAAAACTCAATCCCTTAATTCAAGATTGCAATTGGGACAGCTTAATAAATAACGTCCAATATTTTGACACTGCTACGGAAAACTTTACTGCTCATATCCTAGCGTCTGTACGAAAATGTGTTCCAGAAAAGTCGGTCACATGTTAAAATCTACTATTAATTCTGTGTCTAAACCGTTATGCTGGTTATTTAATAAGTCGCTTGCAGAAAATATATTTCCAGATAAATGGAAAATCGCTCATGTACTACCGTTGTTTAAAAAAGATGATCCTTCAGTAGCTACTAATTATAGACTAATTATAGACCGGTATCATTGTTGAGCTGTGTTAGCAAAATTATGGAACGAATTGTTTTTAAACATGTGTACAATTACTTTCATCAGAATAATTTATTCTACAAATTTCAAGCAGGCTTCTGCCAGGTCACTCAACCGTTTACCAACTACTTGAAACTTATCACACTATAATTAAGAATATCGACGAAGGAAAATTTTGTTGCCTGGTATTTTGTGATCTGTCTAAAGCTTTCGACAGAGTATGGCATACGGGTTTACTTTTTAAATTAAAAACTTGTGGATTATGTGGAAATATTCTTACCTGGATAGAGGGTTACCTATGTAATAGAAGATAGAAAGTCATGTACAAAGACATTTATTTGTCTAACAGATTAACGCTGGTGTACCACAAGGATCTGTTCTTGGTCCTTTACTTTTTTTTGATTTATGTGAATGATGTATCAGAAAATATACTGAAAGGAAAAAGAAACGCAGGGTAAACTTTTGAGGTGAATTAAATTTGTTTTTCTTAAAATACTTTTTAGTTTTCCTATCTACCTTTTAAAATCATCTTTCAAAAAAATATAACCAAGTTCTCATATGATTTTGACTAATTATTCGTGAGTTATTGAAGCTCAAATGACGATACCCCCAAAAACTGAAAATCAAAAACTCTCATTATCTTCAATGTCTATCTCGTGCATTTGTCAGAGTCTTGTTTCTCATTTGCATGGAATTTCATCAGAGTGTTAATCTTTCAAATCCTGGCTATATTTAGCATGGGTGACCACGCAAAAAAATAAGTCAAACGGCGCGCGCATGCGCCAGTGAGAGGAATACAACCCTAAGTTGACTGGCTCAAAAAACCAAATTTCGTATGAATGTAATGATAATAATCGTCTACTCTATAAATTGCTGTTTTTGTGGTAGTAAGGGGGCGATTTAAGAGATGGCAGGACGAATAACCCGCTCGTAACATGGCCTTGTTTCGCGTTATCGTCATCGTCACGGTTGATTGAAAACCATTCTAGACCCTATCTGACAACGGGTAAAAAAGTTTTATGGGAGAAAATTTACGAGAGACTACTTAGTAAACCGTTGTTGCCGTTTTCATTAAATGGGCAATTCGAAAACAAGACCCCATTGAACTTCCGATAAATTCATAATGTTTCTTAATATTGAAAAACGATGTGCATTCCTCATATGCATATAATAATGCAAAAAGATTTGTTGACAAACTCGTCGTTATCCAATTGCACGTGTTTTGGGATTTTCAGCGTTTTCCCTACGTGACGTCATAAATTTTACGGTTGAGTAACTCTGAATACTGATTTTGATGCACAGTAACTAAATTTCCCTTCTGACCAATTTTCGTAATTTTCGGTCATGTGGTCAAATTTTTATAGAAAATTATGCTACCCTGCGTTTCTTTTTCCTTTCAGTAAATGATTTCATTCTGAAGATTGTTTGCAGATGACAACTCGTTGCAAAGTTCCTCTTATAATGTTGCAACTATTGAATATACTTTAAAGCATGATTAAGATATTCTGAACAAGTGGTCTTCCAAATGGCTTATGAAATTTTACCCATCTAAAACGAAAGCATTATTCTTTACATTAAATACCAATTATTCCAATTATTATCTCCCAAAATTACAATTTCATCGATGTAATCTAGAATACATAACCTCTCATAAGCATTTGGGTTTACTTTTGAGCCAAAATCGTAATTAGTCTGATCATATAGACAATGTAATTAAACAGGCTTACCAAAGCTTAGTTCTTTTAAAAAACTGAAATACAATATCGGTAGAAAAACTATCTAAATTGTACATTACATTCATTAGACCGCTACTTGAATATTGTTCTATAGTTTTGGACGGGTGTTCTTTACAAGATGTTGAACGATTAGAAATGGTGCAGCTTTATGCTGCAAGAATTATTACAGGGTTACCAATTATCGCTTCAAGAGATGCATTATATTTAGAAACAGGATGGGAACCTCTTGCAGATAGGCGAAAAGTAGCAAAACTAAATACTATGTACAAGGTACATCACGACTTAGTACCCTATTATTTAAAAAGTATTTTTCCCGCAACAAGACGCAATAAAGAGGACTACACTATTCCTAGATGTAAACTTGAAATATTCAAGAAATCTTTTGTTCCTGATACAATAAACCAATGGAATAGTCTGAGTATCACCACTAGAAACTGCATACCTTTTAACAGCTATAAAAATAACATACTTAAAAAACCAGCAGATCCCCTTCTTATTTCTCCCATGGTAATAGACGACTTAATATCATACATACTAAACTACGACACAATTGCATTTTAAATTATGATCTTTATAGAAGAAACATTATCGCGAGTCCTAACTGTTCATGTGGTACACCAGAAGACCCATATCATTTTTCTTTGTCTGCGATAAGTACCAATATGCTAGAGGTAAGCTATTCAGAGATTTACTGTGTCTTACGAAACCAAATATGAAATTGAACATTATTGATTGTCATTTACTTCTGTGGGGAGATGAGTCACAAAATGTAGAAATCAATAAATATATTTTTCAGTCAGTACATAAATTTATAAGAGATTCTGGTAGATTTAATTAATTATATTGCCTAACACTTACACTCTATTTATCTATATAATTATATATTTTTCATAATTATGTAACAAATGTATGTTTCAATTTAACAAACTTGTTTGTACATCAATATTCCTTTTCACTTGTTTTCCCTATGTATATATTTTGACAGTTGTATGATGAGAACCTAGTAAGTTGTTAGAACGTGTGTTCAAACCATATGTATAGTATTTATACAATAAAATATGTTCAAACCAGCAGTTTGATGTTGCGATTACTTGTGTGCCAAGTTATATTGAAATCAGACCAAAACTGTAGGAGGAGTAGCATTTAGAAAAATTGTTTACAGACAGACAGACGGACGGACGCATTACTATCGCATAAGCTCTTCTGTTCTCTGACCAGTAGAGCTAAAAAATCTTGAATATAATTAATTGAATATGCGTATTGTTTTTTATAAGTGTGTTTATAAAGTGAATTTCAGAGGGGAGAAAAGAAATAGGAAATTATGTCAAACAAATCTACTTAACAAAAAATCAAATAGAAAACCAAAAAAATATGTTATATTTTGTTTCAGTGAACGAAGCGTTAGGAATCGGAGGCACTGCGCTGGTACCGGCCCTCGCCTTCACCCTGTGTCTGCGCTATCTCAGGGAGAGATGGTGCAGACACAAGAGTCTAAAACTTGCTGCGTTCGAAAGGATCGAGCGCTACCGCCATGGAGATGACGACACAACTCCAAAGAGTGTCGTAGACACTGGTATTGTGATGGGCGGAGTGCCAAAAAAGGGAAGCGGCGTACACCATCACCACCCCCAACCCCCGAGAGCTAAAGGCAACATACCCGGAGTATAGGACCCATTATTGAAGTTTAATTTTTGATCAATAAAAATAGTGAATAAATCTTTGATCCCATGGTGTGTTATAGTCAGTTTAATCAATTCATTCGGGAAATAGTAGTCGAGAATTAATTACGGAATACGTTTTTAAAATGTTTTTAAAATGTTATTTACCTACTTTCTTTCAAAGAGAGGATATTCTGAGGAAGAAATTAACCCTATAGTCAAAGAAACAACACCGATTTCACCGACATTAATTTCTTGATGCAAAACTCCCCACTGAGGACACATCAGTGCTTAGTCGTTTGACCTTTATTAATCTTGCTGCATCGATGTACAATATTGCTGAAATTGTCACTAAAAGCAGACAAGTTCTCTCGATTACAAGTATTCATATATCATATCTGATGACTTTGAACTAAAAAAATTGAATGTCTACAATCCTAAAGCTTAATTTTACAGTTGAATACATGAAACATTTAATTGTTCTCTGGCTAACTAGAAAAATAACTTGTGTATCCTTTATCCATATAGGGCGCACCAGTGGGGAGAAGATGCAGTTACATAAATGAGCTCATACGAAATATGTATGAACAAAATTGCATGAAACTAAGGGAAATATTGCCGAAAGTGTTGTTCATTATAACTATGATTAATTAGGTCATATTCAAAGTCATGGCTATTACACCCCTAATACCTTAAAAGCTAATCCTCCAACAGATTTGGTCTGATGGCAATGGCTTCTTTTCTCAACCTTTGTTTTAAGTTAAAACTAGTAGAGCTACAGTCTCGACAGATACTTCTCGTTTGTGAAGGTAATTTGAGGTAGAATGAGAGAAAATTATTTAACATATAGCTTTTATAGTATAAATCTTGCTTGTACATACTGATAGAGGATAGGAGGTATTTTAACTGGAAGGAAGATGGATGTAACAAAACCTACAGCTTACATTTTACGGAGAGAAGGACCAGTATTTAGAGGGCCAAGAAAAATAATTTAACGGATTGAAATTGCGGGAAGTGACCAGAGACGAAAATGAAATATTTGTAGAGGACGAAGGGCAGTATGTTATTTTTTTGCAAGCTTTTCTGATTGATATTTTACTGTCGTTAATTATAATAAACTTTTTTTCGCCTTCTGCAGAACCACGGTGTAAAAACTTAATTGACAAACTTGCCACCAAGTGGTTTACCAAAGAATCAAAGAAAAAAGCATGAGAAGCAATAACAAACAACTAGGTGGCGATAGGCACTCTAAAACTTCTCCCTATCACCACACAGGGAGTGGTATGGTTGAGAGGTTCAACCAAACTCTTGTTAAAATTCACGGAAACCTTGGCAATAAATAGAAGGATGACTTAAAATATATAAGTAAAATTGTTCATGCATACAATGCAAGAAGATAGGAGAGTAACTTTTATTGGACCCTACCTGGAAATCCGTAGGGGCCGGACCACAGGTTTTCTCTGACTCTGTACGTCTCCCATGACTGCCAGTTTGTCCAGCTTGGTTTTCGCACTATCTTATAAATGCTTGCAGATAATGAGCAGATGCTGGGCTGACTTGTGGTAAGTGAGTGTGTCTTGAAGATGAGTTGTTGTTTTGCTTACACTGATTTTTGACAAATCATGCCCCAATAAACAAAGTTTCGGGGTTATCAAGTTCCTGTCTTGAACATTGTCTGTCTGTCTCTAGGTGTCTGTTTGTCCACAAAAACTTTCACCTTGCTCACAACTTTTAAATTTAAAGGAGTTTTGACTTTCATATTTAACGTGTATTCATTATGACAGGTCCTTTCTTCGGGTACAACCAAATTTGACATTTTGAACATGCAGTGTGAAACCATTCATTGAATACCAAGGGGTTTGACCTTTAAAAAAAGCAAAGTTTGACCATATCTTTTTAAAAGGGAATGTCTAGTGCTTTTAAATATTTCACATTTTCAGTCCTTGTGACCAGTTTTTCATGTCCATTTATGCAAGACCCATTGATTCTTATTTGACACATTCTGAATATCAACGAGGTCCATACTTGACTTAATATTTAGATCACTGATGTGAATGTCATTTCTCATGTCATCAAACTTGCTTTTATATGTGCATAAACGGCCTTCTTTGACACTTCGAAATAAAATAATTGTCGAATTTATTTTTCAATATCCGGTATAGATTTTCTGTAGTGTATATATAATATTGTACTAGTATTTTTTTTAAATTTAATCAGTGACTGGTATAACGTTATCACTCTCTTTTTCATTTAAGTTTATATTTAGATTAATGCCTTTCATTAAAAAAAATATATATATTATTTAAAAAAGAAGAAGGTTGAGACATCATCAAGTCCTGGTACTGCCTGCCTGGAATTTCCTTAAGCAAGTATATTCCTCAATGCCCTTTAAAGAACCATTTTAGTAAATATTGATCGAGATACAAGATTATCGAAATTTGGCACCATTTTCAAGCGGATATGGAGATTCAGGAGAAGCTTGTCATAATTTCGTCATACATTTATTACCTGAAATATGTTATGAGACTGGATGTGTGTGGTGGGGAGAGGGTTTATATACAGGTTGTCTAAGTTATGACTGGAGGGTGTTTCAACTATTTCGACAACAGCGCCATCCTTGACCTACGTTGATTCCCTCTGCTGTGCATGTCTCTATTTTCTTTCATTTTGCATCGGTCGGCTGAAGAAGGCATCATTTTTTTTCAATTTTATATTCTAGGTGAAATTCAAATCTTAATTCTTAATGAACATTACAATATGCACTTATCTTCAGTTGGCTGATGTGGTAGTAAAAGCTGAGAAGACTGAAGAACAGGAGCTTCCAGAACTCCCAAGTCTTCCAAACGATATACCTCCTGATTTAAATCCACTTACAATAATTCCCATCCCAATGCCTGGTAAGGATCAGACATATCCTAATAATTACCGAACTATAGCTTTAACACGCTATTTATGTAAAACCACGGAAAGGATGATAAATGAAGATCTTATATGGTTTCTTGAAACTAATAAAATTTTAACTAATATTCAATGTGGTTTTAGGGAAAAAAAAACCGCAGTACTATTGACCAGTTGTTGAGACTGGAAACCTGTATTAAAGATGCTTTTAAAAAAAAAAGCTTGTTGTATCTGTGTATTTTGTTTTAGAAAAAGCATATGATACTACATGGAGACATGGTATTTTAGAAGACCTCCACACTATCGGTCTTAAAGGACATCTACCAAATCTTATCCAGAATGTCTTGTCTGATAGACATTTTAAAGTTCGCTTAAGGTCTACATTTTCGAAAAGTTTTGAACAGGAAATGGGTGTACTACAAGGTAGTATTCTATTAGTAACTCTATTCAGTATAACCAGACGTCTCTGTTGAGACTGTAGCTCTACTGGTTTGTACTTATCAAAAACCATTTCACTATTTTATGTATCTTTGTGTAGTCTACTTCGTCTTGTGTGCCAACTTATTTCGAAATCACACTAAAACTGTTGAAGGAATAGAGTTTTAAAGGAATTTCACAGATAATTCTATTTGTAGTAACTATGTCAACACCGTTCATTGAAATCAAAAACCCATGCACTATTCTATGTATCTTAGTGTAGTCTACTTGTGTGCGAAGTTATAATAAAATCCTACCAAAACTGTAGAAGGAGTAGCGTTTTAAAAGAATTTCGCGAAAAATTCTATTTTTAGTAACCATGGCAACACCATTCATTGAAATCAAAAACCCATGCACTATTCTATGTATATTAGTGTAGTCTACTTGTGTGCCAAGTTATATTGAAATCAGACCAAAACTGTAGAAGGAGTAGCATTTTAAAGGAATTTCAAAGAAAATTCTATTTTTAGTAACCATGGCAACACCGTTCCTTGAAATCAAAAACCGATGCACTATTCTATGTATCTTAGTGTAGTCTACTTGTGTGCCAAGTTATATTGAAATCAGACCAAAACTGTAGGATGAGTAGCGTTTTGAAAAATTGTTTACAGACAGACAGACAGACGGACGGACGCCGGACGCATTACTATCGCATGAGCTCTTCTGGTCTCTGACCAGTAGAGCTAAAAATTAACAACTTGGCAGAAGTTTTTGAAAATGATATGCATGGAAGTTTATATGTTTATGATTTTGTTCTTTGTTTTAAATACAAAAATATGAATAAAATGGAACGAAAATTGCAGAGTTGTTTAAGTAAAATTCAAAATTGGGCTGATGTAAATGTATTCAAATTTTAAACTAACTTTAAAAAATTTAAACTAACTTGTAAGTAATAATAAGCAAGAGTGCCTCAACTCAATTTGCGAGTTTCATGGACACTATTTCAGGGATTTGCTTCGTGTAAGTGTAATGTCCATTGAAACCATTCATACTGAAATCATTATCTGTATTTGAAATTAACCATAAAGTGCTTATACAATGTTATGTTTCTGAAACTAAAGCCAATATTGTTTATATTATGAATTGGAAAGATTTACTCCGTGTGATAGTTAAGTCATAATAAATTTAGCATAAGAACCAATCACGTGTTGTGTTTTACCTCAAAAATAGCAATTTTACAATAGCGACGAGGATTTCTTTAAATTCTGTGTTGATTTGTACGCAAATTCAAGGATTATACAAAGGAAGAATCAGGGCTACCAGTTTTTCCTAGATTTTCTGTCCAAGCTGAGGGAGCCAAAGGTACTCGTTGGAAGAAATGGGTACAACGTCTGGAGAACTTATTCGTTGGAATGAAGATTACAGACAATAAGAGAAAAAGTGCTCTATTACTTCATAGCAAAGTTTATTATATCTTCGACACTTTGTCCAATACTGGGAATGAGGAAAATTATGACTAAGCCAAATATTCGTTGAAAAACTACTTTGGGCCAAAAGTAAATAAGGAATACGAGAGATGTTTTCCAACAAACAAAGCAAACTGTGCTGTTATCAGAATATTTTATGTACGACTTGTCTATTTTGTGGAACTTTATTGTGTTATTTCGCACTCGGAGTTACTCGGATGACTCATACCTTGCACATAACCTCGGACGTCAACGGTGATCTACCATCTTGCTGATTCAGTCATGTGATCTTTTTCGAATTTCTTTCCAATGTCATATATTTGAAATCGGACTTATTTTGTGGCACACTCAACACTTTTTCTTGCTTTCAATGCCTGTTAACATGAGGATGTAATCAAGACCTGTGTATGATAAAGAATTGCATAGATTTAGAAACATTTAGAACGTTATGCACAACGAAATATAAAATGCGTGATAAGGCAGTTTCCGGATGAGAAATGTTAGGATCTGTTTGTTATTCCTTCACAAATCACATCCGAGGTTTGAATGGAGCGGAGCGGAGTCAGCTGAGGATTGCCGATTGTCTATTTCGTTTTCATTACGCGGGTTTTCAACCTGCTCTGGTTTGCCAGTTTTGCCTTTATTATTTTCATTGACCCTAGTCAGCTCAAAATGTAAGTTTATTGATGTGAATTGTATATCAAACAAAGATATTATTTGCAAGATTTGTTTTTATTATAGAAACATGAGTTAAATTGCAAACAGTTCCTATACAAGTGATTCAATCTCTTGCGGCCATTTTGAACCTATTTTTGATTGATTTCTGGGTTTTGGAAAATCAGTAAATGTAATCATTTAAACCTAGTCAAAATTCTTTAAACTAAATTGTACAACAGAAATATGTTGAAATGGTTTTCCTTAATATATTGCAATGTGTATTTAACATTAGTTCATATGTGCTATGTTTACATGAATTCAGTCATTGTGCGTACATTAAACTTTCTTGTATTTTGTAGCTTTTTACCACATCAGCGCATCACATATCATCTATTATCACTGTTTCATCATCAATAAATGATCAGAAATTGATATTGGTGTATAGGTTAGCTATACTGTTGATCCAACAGTACATGTTAAATGTTAATTATACCCCCCGCAAACGAAGTTTAGGGGGGTATATTGGAATCACCATGTCCGTCTGTCCGTCTGTCTGTAGACGAGATTTTGTCCGGACCATTACTCAGAAACTATTGGAAGGATTTGTCTGAAAATTTGTACACATATTATTCACCATATGAAGTTGTGCACCTGATATTTTTCATCTTGATTGGATTATTATTTTGAATTTCACAGGTGTTTTTTTATTTTGGGGTTTTGTTTGGACCGTTTCTCAGAAACTATTGCAAGGATTAATTTGAAAATTTATACAATTATTATTCACCATATGAAGTTGTGCACCTGGAATTTTCAACTCTTTTTGTTCATTTTTAGACGGAGGCTTAGCCTCCGCTCTATTGGTACTGCTCAGCTGCGGCGGAAGGGAATATGCGATCGCCATCTAGCGGCTAATCACGTTAACTTTGATTAGCTTGGTCCCCCGGCTCATCCTTTCCAAGGCAGGAGTACATGAAGCAAAACAGGGACAGGAACCAGGCTAAACTTTGATAAACTGGCCTGCCTGTCTGATATCGGATATGTGCTGTATACAGACAGGTGATCAGTAATGTTTAGAGTCCGCTGCTGACACGCTCATTGGCTGATAAAAACTCTCGCTGACAAGAATTTAAATTGTCGGGGAAACCAAAACAGATCACCGAGTGCAGTTCTCTGCATCTGCTTTTGATGCAATTAATCTAATTCGGTCACAATATTTTCCACATACAATACATAATTCTTTTTTTCCTCATGGACCTATAATTATCTCACACCTTTCACCTCACCTGGGGGATTTTAATTAGTTTGCGAAGGTCCTATCACATTAATACCCTACATTACCTAGATAGAAGAAATCTGCATCATTGTTTCATTGAAACTGACATATTTTAAATGTTCACTCACTGACTCAGCAGAGAGCTGCGGCTTGTCTGTTTATAGCTCTGCTGCATCTATTTTTAGAATTCCTTATCACATGTTTCAGAAGTTAGATGGGACAAACTGACCCACATGTTTCTATGTTTACATGACCAAAACCAAAACAGTGGCTTGAATCTTACTTTGTGGTGTAAATTTATTAATATTATGGCTAACCTGTGCAAAAAAGGATGCAATAAAACACTGTTGTCATGGAATCTGCAATAGTGACTCAAAGTATGCCCACAAAAAATATATGCAAGGAGTTGAATTTATTAGATTTCCCAAACCTTGGAGAGATATTGAAAAAGTGTCAAGGATGAGTGAATGCTTGTAAACGGTTCATTGGCGGATCCAAGGGAGGGGGGTCGGGTCCAGGAATTTGAAGCCCACTTTATTTTCTGTCTAGTGGAGAGAGAGAGAATGAAACGTTTTCCGAGAATAAATAAAAATACATATATTTGTACGTCTAACTTATGTATTGAATAGATAGATTCTCACACATTAATTTTCTTCCACTCACTTTTCTTTCAAATGATATGATTAAAACGGTTCTATATTATATGAACCGTTTTAATCATATCATTTGAAGGAACTAACATGCAACTCTTTGTTTTAAACCCAACCTGCATCCACCACGGATTTTTTTTTTTCAAACTCCAAAAGAAAATTCTTTGTACTCTTTGGAAATGCTGCAAATCCTTTCAATTTTAATTAAGGCTTCAGCAGTTTTTTTTATTTTTTCTTTAAATTCGGACTGGGGGACCAAAGAAATAAATGGACGTAAACAGATATTATTTACCGAAACCTAAGATCTTCCATACGTGTGTGTGAATCTTTGCTTGAGAGTGTGTATGGGGGTTATATGGACAGTACAACCCTGGAACCCCTCTTTCAAGAGTGGCTGGATCCGCCTCTGAAACAGGAAGGATTTTCAACGAAAATGGGTATTATCCGTAAAATCGCGTATAATACTGGATATAAGGGTATCGTTGAATCCACAATATCTAGTCAAGACGGTGTAATCACTTTATAAAACTTGAACAATGGGATGGCATATTTTGCGGAGTCAACTTTCACCTAGATGCAAATGTTTTTAAAGGTATCACCAGTCAAGTAAGAATTTGGAAGTCAGGACTAATGCGCACTGGACAACAAATACCTGTAGAGCTTAGTACATTTCAAGATCTGCACCCAAACAGGCGTTTGTTCTGCTTGATATTTTTCATAATGTTGGAAATATTTGGATCTTCTTTATGTTCATACCCAACACAACAGAACTATTAATTAAAAGTTGAATGTGCATGTAGATCTATGCATTGTTATATCTGAATGCTTGTATCTCAGCTCCTTTTAGTCCTGAAGAGTTAGAGATACTAAATTACTTTTTGGCTTTCTCACATTTCAGGAAGCTCTTACCACGAGTCACTAAAGATTTGAAATTGCTATAGTTTATTGCAATTAGATTGGTTTGTCCTTTTGATGAAAAATAGGAATTCAGTAAATTACATAATTAAACATTAGACCACGGTAACATAAATGAAGAAGATGTGTTTGTGAAACACTGTTGCCCCCTCCCCCCTATATATCCCTTACCATTCAAAAGTCATGGCCAAGGTTAAAGTTTTTTCATAAGTACTCTGTATAGAATATCGGAGGTCAAGGTCAAAAGGTCAAGTTTGTTAATATCCAATGAAAAGTCTTTCCACAAAAAAAAGATATATGAAGTATTAATGTCCTGGTATCTACTTTTCAAAAGATATGGCCAACTAACCTTAGGCAAATATTGGGGTCAGAATATGAATAAAAACTTCCCAAAGAGACAAACAATCATGTTCATTCCAAGCCTCCGTCTATCAGTACTTTCAGTACTTTGATTCTGCATTTTACAGGTTTTTTTAAAATTTTAATTGACTTGTTCATTTTGGGCTCATGTATAAGGTTTGAGACATAGAATCTAGAATATCTGTACAAAAACGTGAACTACAGCTTAAAACTACTCATAAAAACTTAAAAAAAAAGAAACATCAAGTGTTAAAAACAGTTTTTACATTGCACAGAAGATAATGTAATTTCATTTGTCTCTTGGGAATAGTGACTGGACATGCATCCAGTTAAAGATAAATTAATGAGTTTGGTGTTGGAAGTTGTTTAGGCATATCTCTTATCAAGTGTGTGAATGTGTGTTATCAAATCTTCAGGGAAAAAGGCACAAGAATTAAAGATCTCTCTTCTCTTATTCTCTTAATTGTAATTTATTGTCTGTCAAAACACTTCATTACTGGATGACCAGTTCTTTATTTTCAAAATGCATTTCAAATTG
>PRKT01001716.1:3744-13891 GCA_003671525.1 Saccostrea glomerata | reverse complement strand
GGGGGGGGGGGGGGGGGGGGGGGGCTAAACCAACATAAAAAGGAAACCCCAATTTTCAATGCATAGAAATTGTCAAAATTGAAAAAAAAAGTTGGAGGCTAAGACCCGCCCCCCACCCCAACCTGGTTCCGACGTCTTTGCCACAATTTCAAATAAACTCTCGATGTACAATGTTATTTTTCATTACGAAAAAAATGCGTATTGCCTGGACCTGTGAAATATAATAATTAGGTTGGTAAGTAATCAAAATTATTGAGACTTGTACATATAGCATATGTGATATGTTTCTACTAGGTAGAAGGGAAACTGCCCAATTACGTATGCATATTATGACCCCCACCCCTCCCAACTTAAATGCTTTGCAATTTGATATTATGTTAAAAATAGACACCCCCACCCCCTATAATTTTGTTAAAGAAATAAATAGAGCTGAAAAACAATTTAATAACTTTAATTAAACCTTACAACCCCAAATTAGGCATCAATGTTATCCCCCCCAAGACGTGTTGTACTTTGCATTTTGTAAAAAAAAAAAGAAATTGGATCAACAACAACACTCCACTTATTATTTTTTCAAAAGTAAGGGAGTTGATCCTAATCTTTGGGGTTTGAATCCCACTGGAGGACGTGAAGACTGGTCCTTCGAATGAGACCGTGTAAACCAAGGGCAAATGTCCCAATAGATGCTGGTACAAAAGGATCCCTCACTGATCAATGGCCGTCAATGCATAGTATGAGAAAAAAATGGGCAGCTCTTCACGGGCAAGCTTTCATATTATGAGCAAAATATTCATGAGAGGGACATTAAAGAAGACACGTACTATCAATCTTTAACATGTTTAACGCCCCTCAAGAGAATTTATCTCTCATGAGATATTACCATTCCCAGAGATGTTCCTGCCGCGAGGGGATGCTCCGCTTAGCGGTGCCCTTGTCAAACTTTGTCATCTGATGCATCTTGGGTAGAAGGTGTGTCGCGCACAAAAAGTAGGTCGCTCTGACCTTTAATTAAGAAGTTATTGCCAAATATTGGCCAGTTTATGCATCTTAGGTAGAAGGTGTGTCGCAACCTATTTCAAGGTCACTGTGACCTTTAATTTAAGTGAATTTAAAAAAAAAATGTATCTTTTTACTATTCATTTACACATCCCAATTAATGTAAAAGTTTTGCACTGTTCTTTTTAAAAAAGTGTTAAATGAAGAAAAATACTTATTTTTTTAAAGCATATACTTGACAGCAATCTAAAACAAATATAATGTATGTTAGAGAAATCCCATGTCTCCCATGAGTGTAATTATCAGGCACTGGTCAAGAAGAATTTTGATAACAGAAAATTGCATGTCAAATTAGAGAGAAATTAATGAGTTTTGAGTGCAGCAGTTAACAGACAGAGCATTGGCGTTATCTATATCCCTTGAGAATTGGGCAAATGGGTAAGCCTGTTTGATTAAAAATAGCTCTTGTTGACTAGCTTAAGTTTTGAAATGAATTTGATGAAGAGTAATTAAAACTAATTTGATATTGCATAATAGACTAATCTGATATTATGTAATATTATTAATTTAAAAACTAATTTTAAGGGGTGGGGTTGATTCAGCATGTCCAAATGAATTACATACTAAAACCTCATTAAATCTCAACCAAAAAAAAAATCTGAGAGTCTTTCATAATGTTTTTGAAAAAAATTATGGTAGATAGTGCTGACCCATTCATCTCTTGGTAGTAATGAGTAAACAAACATCCAGTTAAAGATTAATTAATGAGTTCAATGTAGGAAGGCTTGCTGTCTCAGTCGCTCTGATTAGTGATTAAGCAACCCTTTGGGGATTATACAGAAGAACTGCTGGTCAGTTTATAACATATGTCATTTGATGGCAAGCCTTTTTTTTCAAAATTAATTTGGTATAGATTAAGTTGTTAAGACTAATTTGATGATGGGCATTTGAAAAGGTCTAACACAACCAGCACAGAATTCTATCAGTGATGTAATATTTATTATAATTGATGCCTAGATTACAGGGGATGGATAAATATTTTAAGGAATTGAAAAATCTTAAAATCAAGGTTGATGTGATTTTCTTGCACCTAAATTGTTCAAGAAAATTGTAATTTTTTGACGGGCGTATCATGCTGTGGCGCGGCACTTTATTTTTTGTTTGTCAACGTGTTTTCAGGTAAGTTTAAAAAAAATTCTCTGTCTGCCCCCCTTTCAAAACCGATGCTACGCCACTGGTAAGGAATCGAATAAGGCATCCGTTAAATTTAGCTTAATTTAAACATATCTTGTATAAATTGAAAGTATTAAGTATAATTATAGTGTTGTATAACACACATCTATAAGGGACACAGACTCAAGGAGTTCATTTGGTGCCCCTCGGATTATATTTGTTTAATGGACGTTGAGATTGAATACTGTTCGTTATTTCCATATCTTTCTATCAACACATGAATAAATAAGTATCTATATATATTTTCTTCAAAATCTCAACAAATAAGATGAAAAGGTTGAAAGGGAAGTTCTTGATCTGCGTAAGCAAATGAAACAACTGTTTTTGGCACAAAAATTAGAACTGTCTGAAAGAATCGGAAGAAAAGATCAATGAGGCTGAGAAAAATTATCAAAATATTCACAATTAGTAATTAAGGTAAATTTTACCCTCTTTTTAGCCACAAAAATTAGAACTGTCCAATAGTGACAAATAATGATTTTTTACTATTTAATTAGCAAAAAAGAGGAAAGGATACGGGAAGTTCTAACGTTAAAGAAAGCCATTTCCTACCCCAAAGATGTAAGATTGTGCCTATATGGTAAGTGTCTGTTTTATCGATGAAATGCATTTGAAATTGATAATGCCAATAATTGCATAAGAAATATTTATTTTGTTTTATCATTTCAGATAGCAGAAAGGGTCGGTTTAAATCAGGATTCCGTCCCTGGAAGTCATAATCATCCACCTCAACCTTTAAATAGTGTTAATTGACATTTGATTTTTGATGTGTACAATTATTTACATGTATCTTTTAAATAATAAATGTATGAATGTCATTAATTGATTATGCAAATAAATGTAATAATTTAAAACCAAATTCTCCTAGTTGTAATATATCATAATAAGTATTCGGAAGAAAGATATGTTTTCTTTTTGCTCATTAATTATACCAATACACAAATTATAGAAAACTATTTTTTATTTATGCTATCATAGATGTAAAAAAATCCAGTTCAAATCATTACAATAATTTACATACTTGGAATAGAGAATCCCGCTTTACTTAGAAGGAATATCATGTGTGATTCGTGTGGGAATAAAGCTTATAAATAAGGTATGGTAATATAATTTTTTGTAACTTCTTTGTAAAACTAGTGCTAATTGTAACGGGGACCGTTACAGATGTTCCCCAAACGCTCCCCAACTCCCTTTTATAGTCATATTCCCTGTAAGCGTAATTAAATAAGACAAACTTTATGCATTTGAAACTTTAACAAAGTTTACCCAGAAGTGTACCATGTTCATTCAAATTTTATCATTGCACACTTGCAAAAGATGAAGAAAAAATGAACTTAAAATAAAAGACAAACACAGTGAACTGAAGAAAATAAAAAAAAATTATGATATAAAAATATCATATGTATATAAAAGCAGTTAATATTTACTTGACAAAACATGTATTTACCTTCTATGGAAAATTCATTCACTGTGTTATTTCTGTGTTACTCTGCAATTTCTCCTGTCTTAAAATAAGAAAAAAATATTTTTAATTGAGATGTTCCTTGTCCAATTGCTTTCTTTACACATATATGTATGTAAAAATACATGTTTTTGTGAAATATAAAAAGAAATGGACTATATCAAGGGCAGGTAATTCGATTTAAAGAAATTGACTGTGTTGACTAGTCTTCCAATTCTTTATAAAATACGTGGGAAAATGTGGAATGCTACAGAAAATATATTACAGTTCAATAAAGATTAATAGCATTGAAAAATTCATTTAAAATGTTTACATCTGTGATACTTCTTCATGGTGCCAAGGAATCATAGAAAATACCAATGCATCGACCTTCTCGTCCATATATACTTTATTTGTTCTTCATTGATTTAAAATAAATGAACAGGTTTTAACAGCTTTTTGACAAAGCACAAGCTATATCTAAACACAAAAATACCTTACACATCACTGTCATGAACATCAAAGTCCATTTAATAGTACTTACTACGATTTATCTATAGTATCCAATATCCTTCGACAAACCACATGCACAAATGGCTACCAAGTGCTTTCCGGTTGTTATTATTATAAGATCAAAATGGCCTCAACTGAAATAGCTATGCTTCCCGCAGAATCGACACGCCTTTTAACTTTACAACTAGCTCTTAAGCTGGTACCCTAGCGGAAATGATTATTGTCAACTCGTACATAGAATGTCAGGGTTTCGAGACAGTGAAAACGCGATATCTGAAGAAATATTTCAACAATGAACTTGAAAATGAATAGGCTTTATCTTTTTATACTGTCACACAAGTATGTAAACGCTGAGAGTGTTTAATGCAAAGGTTCTCTGTCAATCTTGCCCACAAATGATTATTGTCAAGTCGTATATAAAATGTCAGGGTTTAGAGTCGGTAAAAATGCGATATCTGAAAAAATATTTCATCAAAGAACTTGAAAATGAATTGGCTTCGTCCTTTTATACTGCCACACAAGTATGTAAACGCTGAGAGTGGTTAATGCAAAGGTTTTCTGTCAATCTTGCCCACGAGGTGTAACGAACACAGTAACACACACACACACACACACAGAATCATACGCACATTCGAGATGCTATATCCCCTCCGCAACTAGTTGCGCGAGGGGATAATTAAATCAGATTTATGTGTATGATTGAAGGCGATAAAATCAATGAGGTATTTTAGCATTGTTAAATTGTATCTTTGGGTTCAAAAACATAATAAAGAATAGAATTTTAAATTTTTACTTTTAATTATACTTATATTCGTGTAGAGTTAGTACATGTATGTAGCACATCGTGAATCCCTTTAGAATTAAAGAAAAATTTTGAATCTACATTTTAATCAGATTCTCCTGCACATACATTAATTACTGTTTATTATCAAATATTTTCTAAACGCATTATTGCACTGCAGAGTATATACACGGACACAAATATAGAAACCAAGTTAATTCAAAATACTTCATTTAGAAGTCTCAGCATTGAAAGAAACCAGTATTATCCCTGTTCAGACATTACATTGCCTTTTGAATGATAAGTGTGTGTGTGTGTGATATTATTAAACAGCTGAACATTGGCACACCCTGATCATGCTTTAATGTATAATTATTCTGCTATCAAATATTTCAGATCTTCTGCACCCTCATACACTTGTCCAGATACGTATAATAAGCACAAATGCCTATTTTTTGTATACCTATAACATACTGATGTTTGATCCTATAAAAGTTTTAAATATAATGACATGGAATTTCCATATATCCACCATTTCCAGAAATTTAATTTCATTTTTTGCCTTTACAAAGAAGCAAGCTTCTAGCTACTACTGCATGTATCCATAACTGTTTTAAGAAAACCTGTATCCATGTCTGAGCTATATTATTAAACTGCACTTTTCCATTGCAGATATTTATTAGGATTAATGTTGCAACAATTTTAGGATCCACATCGATGACTTATTGCAAATGCAAATGTAAGTACATTTTTATGAGCGTATGATTAATATAAAATAAAGGTAATTATGTAGTTTACGGTATACCTTTACTCAGATGACTAAAAATTCCACTGATAAGAACGAAAAACCACCTATTGCACACTGTACACTTTTAATCGTGGTGTTAAATTTCAATTTCAAATTACTAGGTCAATGATATACTTTTCATGCTAATGGCCTCTTAGAAATATGCGGGAAATACCTCATTTTTTCCTATGACCAGTTTTTTCTTCACTCACAAAATTTTACAAGCAGCAAAACTCTTTAAATAAAGAAATGTTACAGAAATTGCTTAGCATTGCTTCATTTTAAGAAACGATCAGAGTTTTGGCCATAAACTCGATCATTGTTACAGTCAGAATTTCCTCTGTGACATTTATATTTTTTCCCATTTTTAATAGGATATTACAAAAATCTGACTGATAATAACTCTAAATTATTCATAGCCTCATGTTCATTTTGGTGCCTTAATTTTCAGGTTCTTAACATTATATGGAGTCAATGATCAAATTATTAAGATATGATGTGCGGAATGGCTTTTGTTCATATTTTTGTTTGACTTTCTTTATTACTTAGCATTCAATTATTTTAATTTTTGAGCTGAAACACATATAATATTTTCAAAATGATTATTACAAATACATGTAACCTTAACATTGTTATTAAAATTGCAAGAAATGAAAGATTTAGAAAGAATGAAAAATTAAAAATTTAGTCTGAATTACTTCTGCATTCCCGTTCATTGACATTTGTTCCCCTATATTTTCTTCAGATAATAAAATATTAAATTTTCAAATTGATATTGATTTAAAGTTATTTTATCCATTTAGAGCAATTTTTGATTCAACATATATCACTTTATATAATCTCCTTTCTGTTTTCTGAAACCTGAGTAAACGTCATCCTCATAGGAATCGGGCAATAATTTAAAGTTGATTTCTTTTGTAAAAAAAAATAATAAAGAATATCATGCCTTTCCTTTAGAAAGAGCGCTTAAGATATAATTTTTTTCAGCTTTTTTTCCGAAAAATTATGAAACAAAAGTAAGGGGGCTATTTGAAATACCTTATTGAGCCTTCACAAAATATTTTTTTTTTCCATATTTACGAAACATGGTTTGAACATATTTTATTGTATAAATACTATACAAATGGTTTGAACACAAGTTTTAACAACTTACTAGGTTCTCACCATACAACTGTCAATATATATACATAGGGAAAATAAGTGAAAAGGGAATATTGATGTACAAACATGTTTGTTAAATTTAAACATAGATTTGTAATATATGATAAATATATAACTATATAGAATGTAAGTGTTAGGCAGTAATAATTAATTAAATCTACGAGAATCTCTTATAAAGTTTTGAACTGACTGAAAAATATATTTAATGATTTCTATATTCTGTGACTCATCTCCCCACAGAAAGTAAATGGCAATCTATAATGTTCAATTTGATATCTGGTTTCGTAAGACACAGTAAACCTCTGAATAGCTTTTCTCTAGCATACTGGTACTTATTGCAGACAAAGAAAAAATGATATGGGTCTTCTGGTGTACCACATGAACAATTAGAACTCTCGATAATGTTTCTTTTATAAAGGTCATAATTTAAAATGCAATTGTGTCGTAGTTTAGTATGTATGATATTAAGTCGTCTATTACCATGGGAGAAATAAGAAGGGGGGTCTGCTGGTTTTTAATGTATGTTATTTTTAAAGCAGCTAAAAGATATGCTGTTTCTAGTGGTGATACTCAGACTATTCCATTGGTTTATTGTATCAGGAACAAAAGATTTCTTAAATATTTCAAGTCTACATCTAGGAATAGTGTAGTCCTCTCTATTGCGTGTGTCGCACTTTGATTCATTACGTCTTGTTGTGGTAAAAATACTTTTTAAATAATCGGGTACTAAGTTGTGATGTACGTTATACATAGTATTAAGTTTTGGTACTTTTCGCCTATCTGCAATAGATTCCCATCCTGTTTCTAAATATAATGCATTTCTTGAAGCGATAATTGGTTACCCTGTAATTATTCTTGCAGCATACAGTTGCACCATTTCTAATCGTTCAACAACTTGTAAAGAACACCCATCCCAAACTATAGAACAATATTCAAGTAGCGGTCTGATAAAAGTTATGTACATTTTAGATAAAGTTTTTCTACCGATATTGTATTTCAGCTCTTTCAAAAGACCTAATCTTTGGTAAGCCTGTTTAACTTTTTTGTCTATATGATCAGACCAATTAAGATTTTGGCTCAAAAGTAATCCTAAATGCTTATGAGAGGTTATGTATTCTAGATTACATCGTTGAAATTGTAATTTTGGGAGATAATAATTGGATTTTAATGTAAAGAATAATGCTTTTGTTTTATATGGTTTGAATTTCATAAGCCATTTAGAAGACCACTTATCCAGAATATCTAAATCACGATTTAAAGTATATTCAATAGTTGCAACATTATAAGAGGAACTTTGCAACGAGTTGTCATCTGCAAATAATCTACACAATGAAATCATGTTTGCTTATACATCATTCACATAAATCAAAAAAAGTAAAGGACTAAGAACAGATCATTGCGGTACACCAGCGTTAATGTTTCTATTAGACGAAAAATATCTTTGTACATAACTTTCTGTCTTCTATTACATAGGTAACTCTCTATCCGGATAAGAATATTTCAACATAATCCATATGTTTTTATTCAAAAAGTAAACCCTTATGCCAAACTCTGTCGAAAGCTTTAGACAGATCACAAAATACCATGCAACAATTTTTTCCTTCGTCGATATTCTTAATTATAATGTGATAAGTTTCAAGTAGTTGGTAAACGGTTGAGTGACGGTTGAGTAACCTGGCAAAAAACCTGCTTGAAATTTGTAGAATAAATTATTCTGATGAAAGTAATTGTACACATGTTTAAAAACAATTCGTTCCATAATTTTTTTAACACAGCTCAACAATGATACCGGTCTATAATTTGTAGCTACTGAAGGATCATCTTTTTTAAACAACGGTAATACATGAGCGACTTTCCAGTTATCTGGAAATATATTTTCTGCCAGCGACTTATTAAATAACAGCATAGCGGTTTAGATACAGAATTAATAGTAGATTTTAACATCTTGTGGCTTATTGCATCAGGACCTATTGCTTTATTGACAGGGAGTATTGATATTATATCAACAATTTCTTGCTCAGTAATTAATATTTCACTTAGTGTATCATTGCATAGGTAATACTGTTGTGGTAATTGTTTGTTAGAGTCATCAACATTGGATATAGGGGAAAAATACTCATTTAACACATCGACTTTATCATCGTCTGAGAAAGCTATATTTTCTTCTCCGCTATCAGAAATGTATGGGTGGAATATCTTTGTTTGGTTTTACATGAAAAGCATCTCTTAGCATTTTCCAGTACAATTTAGTATTATTAACGCTCGCTTCTGATAACCGAAGGTCCATGTTGTCATAATAATTTGATAGCGCATATTTTTTCATGTTGATGACTTGATTTCTGATTTTTCGATATTCAGCCTTATCCGAATCTTTTTTCGTTTTTCTTGCTATTTTATGTAATCTGTTGCGTATTCTAATATTTTTCCTAAGTACCGAGTCAAACCAAGGTTTATCATTCGGACGAATTGTGACCGACTTTTCTGGAACACATTTTCGTAAAGACGATAGGAAATGAGTAGTAAAGTTTTCCGTAGCAGTATTGACATCTTGAGCGTTATTTATTAAGCTGTCCCAGTCGCAATCTTTAATTAAAGAATTAAGTTTTTCAAAATCAGCTTGTTTATATAGCCATACATTTCGCTTATGCGCATGATTGATTTTGTAGTTCATGGTGAGACACACATAAGTTGCTCTAAGGTCGCATGCAGCATACAAACCCAATGTACAGTGGAGGCGGTTCATTATCAGTAATGAGAGTGATGTGTAGTTTTAGCAAATCCGCACTCCCAATAAAATCTAATCAAACTGGGCCACTGGATATATTTTCAAACACGGCTGTATGATGCAAGGTCATGAAGAATGTTGTGGTTATTTAATAAATTAAGAATTATTACGTGGGTTTAAATAATTAATAAACTAAAGCTATTCTTGAAATAAATATTGAAAGCAAAAATTTATAAAATGGAAATCAGACAAGCCGTGCAATATTGATTTTTCAATGTCCGATAGATACTATGTGATCAATGTTCATGAATATCATGAATTACTTTGGACCACGAATTTATCTTTCCACAAAATTGACAAGGAATCTGTTATATACGAATAAGAGTTTCCCTCGAAAATAATTCGCGCGGAAAGAGAAACTTCCGGTTATGCACGAACATTGTACATCAGAAATTAAAATGAAACAATTTTCTTTGAAGAAAAGATATATATCAGGATGTTTACATTCAA
>PRKT01001715.1:5092-46872 GCA_003671525.1 Saccostrea glomerata | reverse complement strand
TGGTGAGAGGTACCAGTGGTCTTGCATTCATTATGGCGGATACTTCGGCCATAAAGGTTGAGAGAAGTTCATGCGTGAGGCCTGTCCCAGGAACATCTGTTAGAAGAGAATCTAGGATCCTTCTTGAAACCCCAATGACCCTCTCCCAGACTCCACCCATGTGAGACGCATGGGGTGGGTTGAATAGCCAGGTACATCCTTGGGAGTACAAAAATTGCTTCACACTGCTGTCCTCTACATTGATAGCGTTGATGCCAAGGTTGTCAGTTGACCCCACAAAGTTCGTTCCTCGGTCAGATCGGAAAAGTTTGACTGGTCCCCTGATTGCCATAAATCTTCTTAAGGCGTTAATAAAAGCTGAAGAACTCAGCTCCTCCACTATCTCTATGTGGACTGCACGAATAGTCAGACACGTGAACATCACTGCCCATCGTTTGCTGCATGCTTGCCCTCCTCGTGTCTTTCTAGTCACAACTTGCCATGGGCCGAAACAATCCACCCCGACATTGGTAAATGGCGGTCCGGGTTCCAGTCTGTCTGACGGAAGGTCAGCCATCTTTTGACTACCAAGACTTCCTCGAAGTTTTCGACACTTGACGCATTTGTACAGTATAGAGGACACTAATGACTTAGCTCCTGTAATCCAGAACCCCGCTGAACGAACGGAACCTTCTGTGATGTGTCGACCCTGGTGTTTCGTCTGCTCATGATAGTGACGGATGATAAGTATGGCGATATGGTGACGTCCAGGAACTAGGATAGGATGTTTTTCGGCTTCTGTCAAACTGGAGTGTTTCAGTCTGCCGCCAACACGCATGAGGCCATCGGTACCAATAAAGGGCGCTAATTTGGTTATTGAACTGGATTTCGGGAGACAATTCCCTGCTTGGAGACACTGAATTTCATTCTCGTATGCTTCCTGTTGAACTTCAGCAAGCAGATGCTTCTGCGCTGCTTCAAAGGCATCCACTGTTTTCCACTTGGTACATATGTGCCACCCTGAACAGTCTGAACCTTTAACTGACTGGGCTATGTGTTGTAAGTGAGCAATAGTCTCTACTAGTCTTCTCCAACTTGAGAATCTACTGAAACGATGAGTTCCTAGCTGGTGATGAGGTTCATCCTCCACACTGGTTTTTAAGGCCTTGATCTCCCTTCTCACTTCCTTGTCCTCATCTGGGTTCTGTAATTCATGCGTTTCTTCTGTAGAAACATGGTCGTTTAGAAGAAATGCTGGTCCTACTAGCCAAGGATTGTTGAGCATCTTACAAGCTGCTACGGACCGGGTTGCCTGATCTGCTGGGTTCTGACTTGTACACACATAGCGCCACTGTTGAGGTAGGGTGGAAGCTCTAATCCTGGCAACTCGATTGGCTACGTATGTGTAAAATCTTCTTGTATCATTTTGAATGTATCCCAGCACCACCTTGCTGTCGGTGTAAAAGGTAAAGTCTTTGATGTGAAGTTCTAGATGAGTAGCAATGGATTCTGCTATCTCCACTGCAAGTACTGCGCCACAAAGCTCTAATCTGGGTATGGTATGACCGTGCTTCGGTGCGACCTTTGACTTGCCAAGGATGAAGCCGATTTCTGATCTTCCTTCTTGGTTCAGATTTACAAGGTATCCCACAGCAGCAACTGCTTGTTCCGAGGCATCTGAAAAGATGTGTACTGATTTGTTGCATACACTCGTCCATGACATTGAAAGGTAGGTGCGAGGAATACTCAAACCATGCAAGTCTTTCAAAGAGTTGACCCAATATTCCCATGTTGCTGAGTACTTCAAAGGTAAGGGCTCGTCCCAGTCACTTGTACATCCCACTAATTGGCGCATAAGTAATTTACCATCAATGATGACGGGGGCCAAGAAACCTAAAGGATCAAAAATGGAGTTGATCGTGGAAAGCACCCCTCTTCTTGTGAATTGTTGCTCTTCTGTTGAAATGTGGAACAAGAAGGCATCTGATTCCAGATTCCAAGAGACACCAAGAGTACGCTGGACTGGCAGTATTTCGTTACCAAACTCCAGGTCCTTTAAATCCTTCGACAGGTCCTCGGGTTGAAACGCTTGCATGACTTCTTCTCGGTTTGAGGCTATCTTGTGAAGTCTCAAGTTTCCCTCAACCTTCAGTGCTTTCTGTGTTCTTTGAAGTAGGTCTATGGCTTGTTCAATGGTAGGTAATGATTTAAGTCCATCGTCAACATAAAAGTCTTTGCACACAAAGTTACTAACATCTGCACCAAGTTGACTCTGATTCACTGCAAATCTGAGGCCATATGTCGCTATCGCTGGAGAGGCGGTGTTACCAAAAACATGAACACACATGCGAAATTCAACAAGCGGTTTGTGGAATTCATTTCCTTCATGCCATAAAAATCTAAGGTAATTGCGGTGTTCCTCGTTGACCTTAAAACAGTAAAACATTTGCTCAATGTCCGCAACAATCGCTACCGGTTCCTGTCTGAAGCGAAGTAAAACTCCTAATAGACTATTTGTTAAGTCTGGACCGGAACATAGAATGTCATTCAATGAAACACCATTATGCTTCACAGCTGAATCAAATACCACGCGTACTTGATCTTTCTTCCTGGGGTGGTATACACCAAAGATAGGTAAAAACCAGCACTCCTCTCCTTCTATCCGGGGCGGTGCTCTTTCAGCATGGCCTCTCTGAAACATCTTCTCCATGAATGCTAAGAATTGCTCCTTCTTCAAGGGATTCTTCTCTAAGATTCTGTCCAAACTCTTAGCTCTCTTCATCGCTGTATCATAGTTGTTCTGTAGCTTTTGACGATTGGGCTTAAATGGCAGTGGTGAGGTCCAAAAGCCCTCTTTGTCCCTTTGGAACTGGGAACTCACAGTCTCTAAGAATGTTCTGTCATTTACCGATAAGCCAGGTTTTTCATCGTCCTCTGATCTCTCGAATAACTTGTCCATGTACGGTTCATAATTGGAGTTACACTCCGACTGTAGAACATCTTGCTTTTCACACACAGTAAATTTACTCTGACAAGGTTCAAGTATGGTACCACGTCCACTATCAAGAATGTTCGTTTTAGTGACGTTGAATTCTTCTGGCAAGTGAGAGCTACCTAAACAGGTTTCACCTATGATGGCCCATCCTAATGGAAGTTTCTGTGCATAAGGGGCGTTAGCTGGTCCAATACGCTGGTCCAGAACATGGTGAGCTTGAATGACATCTCTTCCGATTAACAGCATAATTTGGGCGCAATCATCCAGAGGTGGAATGTGTTGAGCGATGTCGAGTAGATGTGCGTAGTTCTGAGCTACCTCCTGTGTGGGAATTTCCTCGCGATTGTTAGGAAGATGACTGCATTCAGTAACAGCAGGAAGTTGGAGAAGGACGCTGTGGTCCAAAGATTCCACCACTACACCATGGGCTCTCCTCCCAGCAGCTCGTTCCTTTCCTGCGCATGAGGTAAGTATGTATTCCACATCCTGTCCCTCAATTCCAAGCGAATCAAAGAGTTGCGTACTGGCCAATGTACGATTACTTTGATCGTCTAACATGACGTATGCGTGTATTTGTTTTTCGGGACTCTCCTGCAGATGTACATTGGCTAACAGTATTTTAGCACAAGATTTTCCAGGAAATCTACCACATATCTGCGTGCACTTTGAAGTAATGTCAATTACCTCCCCGCTGTGAGATGATGCGGCTGTACGTAGAGTCGCTGATGGTGCGTCGACATGTAGAGCTGTAGGATGACTGAGACTGTTACATTCTTTGCATGACACTATCTCCTTACAGTCTTTCTTAATGTGAGTGGTCGAGGCGCAACATCGAAAACATATTTTCTTTTCCTTTAAGAATTTCATCCTTTCCTGAATACTCTTCAACCTGAAGGCTCTGCACTTATTCAAAGGATGGTCCGTATTGTGAATCGGGCACTTTTGAAACATGGAAATGTCCTCGGTACTTGGCGCTGTGCTCTGAGCTTCATGATGTGTGTTAGTTTTCTTCACAACAACAGAGTTTTTATGATAATAGTTTGACATGTTTGTGTCCTTCTTGACAAATGATGTTTCATACAGAAAACTTGGATTATTTCTGATCCTGCTTTGTTGTCGTAGGAATTCCGCAAAATGGGAGAACGGTGGATACACAGTGTGATGCTCCTGCATGTATCTGATAGCTGATGATGTCCATTTTTCTTGGAGATTGTGCGGTAATTTATTTACAATGGGCGTCACCCCAGTCGAAGAGTCATAATGACCAAGTACAGCTTTCATACGTTCATCACACTTAATGGACTCAATTTCTGACACTAAGTCTGACAGTTCATACAGTTTCTTTGAATCCCTAGGTGTTAACTTTGGAAATGTTTCTACTCTTCTCTTTAATGATGACTCTATCATTTCCGCACATCCGTATTGTTCTTCTAGTCTCTCCCAAGCTCTCTGTAGACCCCGTGGTGGGTTGCTTATGTTTGCCGACTTTATGCTCAAAACATGCCTCTTAGACTCTGGTCCACTCCACTTCAACAGAAAATCAAGCTCTTCAGTAGGGGAAACATCCAGTTCACTCATCACTGTCTTGAATGAAGCTTTCCATGTCATGTAGCTCTCCGGTCGATCATCAAAGGCTGAGAGTCGAGAGAGCATTAAATCCTTCTTGAGGAGGTATCGTGTGAAATCACCAGCGACGGAGTGGTTTGGTATGAAGGAAGAAGCTTCTGGATTCAGCTTCCTGTTAGGTTCAACTAACGGTTGTGCACTGTAGGTGTCACTTTCATTCTTTGTCTTTGATTCACATGTATCCTGAATATATGGTACTCTCACACGATTGTCTTCCTCCACATAGGCTTTTGTTCTTGTGACGGGATCTAGAGTTCCTGTATTTGGAAGTGAAATCCTTGAAAGTTGTGATTCTTGGTCGAGAGCATTTGCCTCAGCTTCAAGTGCGGCTGTCTCTTTTTGCTGAGTGAGTAGTTCCAAATCTACAGAAAGTTCAGCTCTTTCTCTTTTCACCTTGGCCTCGTCGAGGGCCATTTGTTGCTCCAGTAACGCCTGTTTCCTTTTTAATTCCGACTCCATTTCTGCGAATCTCAGTCTTGCCTTAGCAGCTTCTAACTTGGCTTTGGCCTGCGCAATAAGCGACCCCATGTCACTTTTTGAAGAGGAACGTCTGGAAGTCTGACTCTGCGAGGACACTGAGACGATGTCGTTTTCCTTGACTGGCTGATCCATAACTGAATGCCTGTATGATTACAAGATCTTTTACTGTTCTGTCGCTATGACCCCTGGTCTTCTGACAGATAGTTTACCCACAGATTGACAACAACAATTCTGGCTAAGTTGCATCAATGTATTATGTGATTGTGGTAAAAGACTGAAATATAAACAAAGATACAATGAAACACTTGAATTTCATACAAAATAAACTTACATTCATATTAAACTGGTATTTCATACAGTTGAAAGAAATTACTATGGATAATAGCAGCAATGTAAAAAGGACTTATGACACTAAATGGCTTCCATAGAAATAAAATTTTGCAGCATGACATTTAGAAGTATTAAACCACAAATATTAGGTCAAAACTATCAAAATATATTCCGATAACTTGTAACATTATCAATCTATCGCTTAGCAAATAATTCATAGAAAGATGTACAAATTAAAACAAGGCTATGTTTACACTATCAACAGACGACAAGTTTCCAGAATGACAGCTTCAATAATTACACATAAAACTGCTTTAAGCCTCTAAAAAAGGTATAAACATATAGAGATAATCATTTTACACAATAATAAAGTGTTTACAAATAAATACATACTCTGTGATAGGCCAAAATTATGGAGAATTTGTCGAAGTAAACTGAGCAGCGTCCAACCACGTTAACAAATGGCGGGCTTATATGCAACAATTTTACCAAAAAACACAAAAGAGTTCCAACATGAAAAATCAATAAGTAAAGAGAGATAACTCTTAACACTTGACAGAACAACGGGTGTATAAAAATGCTGCATCTCACCAAGCGGACAAACGAGCTACAGGAATTTGCAGAAAGTAATGGACTGTAATAAAGGACATAATTATTCATGGCAAAAAAAAATTGATGCAGTCCGTATTGCGCATGACTTTCCTAAACTGTCTGATTCCGAAGTTCGCCATTACTAGGAGTGTACCAAGTAAAAAAGGAAAAAGCATACACCCAGAAACACTTACAGGATGACGGTACATACGAAATCCTTGTGAACGAAGACCTAGATGGTATTATTGGAGCCAAATTCTGTTCTGAATCATGTCCTTCTTTTGTAGTTAAATTCCTGGACTGCAAAAAAAAAAAAAACCAAAGTGTGTCCCAGTGACCAAGTCGTGATGACATTCAGGACGTCAATGTGCGTTACATTTTGACGGTTACATTCCAGAGTGTTTGAATTCAGCACGGGTGTGAGGGATTTCGGAATTCAATGACATTCAAAGTTATACAAATATTATAAGGCAGTTTTTTTCTCTAAGCTACCTATGATTTTGAACAGTGATTATTGGGTGTTCGCATGATCATGTAAGTAAATATTATGATGTGCAGTGTTTTGTAAATTGTTCGTATACTTTTATGGCACAGAATGTTGAACTTGAATAGTTTTAGAAGCATAATAAATTTATTTATTAATTTTTATTTCAAAGTTATATCATGATGCACCCTATGCATTTGAATAAAACTATCATAACGGGAATTGCACTGAATTAATTTTCTAGATATATTCCATATTCATGCATTATGTAATATTCCGCTTTCATGATCAACATAATTTTGTCATTATGGTCAATTTGTCATGTTAAGGAACAACATTGCAATGATTCAGTATTTGATATGTATTAATGTAGCAAAAATTCATTAATGACACGTACATTGTATTTGCTCATGATGGCTTTAAGATGTGTAACAAGGAGAAAATGTATGGCTGGACCGTGAATCAAGCCCGTGACCCCTGCATCTCTAGTCAGGTGCTCTACCGACTGAGCTATCCAGGCCGATATCCACGGCCCTAACCATTACATTCCTCCCTCCTTAAAGGTCTTTGGCCCTCGAAAGACCCCAACTCAGGCTCATCCTTGGCAGCTCTTTCACCTGTCAATTCCAGGGCATGGCACGACACCAAATCTGTAACAGGAAAGGAGAAAATGTATGACGGACCGGGAATCGAACCCGAGACTCCTGCATCTCTAGTCAGGTGCTCTACCTACTAAGCTATCCAGGCCGATATCCACGGCCCTAACCATTACAGATGCAATGAAAAAGAAGCTTGTTTTGAAAATACATTTATTAAAACTTATGAACATTTTTTCTTCATAAATGCTAATAGATAGAGAAGAAAAAATGCAGAATTAGAAAGATAAGAACATTACTAGTTAGGAATCCAAATTTCATGAAAATCTGAAATTAAACTGCGATATGGGACATAACATAATCTTGTAGCGGTTTTAAAAAATGTTATCTTAGTTATTTCATATTAATTGATGTCAGTTATTTTCACACGTTGTATATCTTTATCTTTATCTCTAACAGCTTAATGTGTATCTTAATTACCCCACATGTTTGTGTTATGTACCACCTGCTGATTGCCATATTAATTTATGTAATTGATACATTGACTCCTAATCTTAGGGATTCAAAATATGAGCTCCTTATTGTTAGGAGCGGATCTATAGTATAAATACCGCGCTGAAACTGCATTAGACACATTCATATATTCGAACTCGTTATAAGCATTGCCATTCTTGGATTATTAACTTCGCTAATGTTGCTATATTCTTGGACATTATTTGGATTTATTACTTGGATTTATTTTGTGTTTGATATTTGTGATTGTGTATATATATTTGTGAGATGTGTGAATAAACTGTAGAATAGATGAACTTGAGTCTCATTTCAAGATTTGAGGAGAGTTAACGCTACCAAAATAGAGAAATTATAGACTGAGGACAAAATGTAAATACGGCCGCTCGGTCGGCGCTACAACTGGTTGGCAGCGGTTGGGATTCATTCCTTCATATGATGTGTGATTTTTGTGATTTTAAAATTGTGATCTGTGTGTCCGATAATGAAAATTGTGAAAATATGAGTTCACATTAATAAGGTTTTTAATTTCTTAAAGGTACTTTTACCCATATTTTGCCTGCAGAATTTTCTTTTTTACCCATAATGCATCAGAGTACCCAAAGCAATATAGCAAGTGATCCAAATCAAGTAGATTTTCGATTAGCACTTTGTATACAGTGATAATTATATGTACATGTATCATGTTTATCTACATTCAGTTTAGCATTTTTTTTTTGCTGAGGTACACCATTTCTTTAAGAAAATAATCAGTGTTTCAGTTTTAAATATGCATGTTAATGTTCAAACTATGATTGATTGAGACGTGCAAAATATTTTTAGCGTGTGATTTTAATAGCATGTAAACTTGTAAACTCATCAAAGTCAATATCTGCTGCATATCCGACAAGCAAAAATGAACTCGAATGATATACGTACTAAGATTACACGACAGTCAGTTGCAACTTTTTTCATAACCTAAGGGTATGGAGCTTAACTTCAATAAATGTAAAGATATTACATTAAATATACCACAGAAATGAATTTTAAGTCTATTTTCCCCATTAATCAAATGAAGGGGAGGGGGTACTCCATTTTTAGCTCACCTGAGCCGAAGGCCCAAGCGAGCTTTTCTGATCACATTTTGTCCGGCGTCCGTCTGTCTGTCTGTCCGTCTGTCTGTCCATAAACTTTTCACATTTTCGACTTCTTCTCAAGAACCACTGTGCCAATTTCAACCAAACTTGCCACAAAGCATCGTGGGGTAAAGGGGATTCAAGTTTGTTCAAATAAAGGGCCAAACCCTTATTCAAGTTGAGATAATTGGTAATTAATGAAAATTTGGTATGTTTTAAAAATCTTCTTCTCCAGAACCACTGTGCCATGAAAGATGAAACTTATGGGGAAACATCCTCAGGAAGTGTACATTCAAGTTTGTTCAATTCATGACCCCCAGGGGTAGGCCGACCTAAATTTTACATAGAAATAGGACAATTCTTTCAAAATCTTCTTCTCAAGAATGACAAAGCCATAATTCATCATATTTATATGGAAGCATGCTCAGGTGGTGTAGATTCATGTTTGTTCAAATCATGACCCCCTGGGTTAGGGCGGGGCCAAAATGGCCGACCAAAGTTTTAAAAGATATATATAGGAAAATTCTTAAAAAATCATTTTCTTAAAAATAGCAGATCCATGATTGGTCATGGGACTACTTTTGGATTTAAACTTTTCAATAAAAAGCCATTTTCTACATTTTCCTACGCTTAGTGCTCAGGTGAGCGATGTGGCCCATGGGCCTCTTGTTTAAAAATAAAATTTCAACAATTTGTGATATATATTTAAAGCATTCGAGTCGTTTTCCGACCTTGCAAAGGAAGGCTCGAGAAGAATGTTACTGCCTGATGAATTAAAAGAGAGATGAGACCTATAAAAATGTTTTTAGGAAAGAAGTTATGAAAAACATGATTTTGTTATAGATACAGGACAGAGGATGTAATCTACAGGTCAAACCTGAAATAGATACCGAATACGGTCAAATTACAACAAAAACATAAACATGATAAAGAAATAAATAATTTTAAAAACAAAAGAAAACAAAACAATCAGACAGCAAAATGAAAAGATGAAATTGTTGGCGAAATCAGATATTTCTTCATGTTTTCAACCAAATTAATTTCGAGTTTAAATTAATTAAGGGTTCTGCTTGCGTTAAATTGATTTGTACCTTTTATATTTCCATTTTCAAACAGTAACTAGGTTACTTCATCGTACACATGGTACAGCAAACAGTAAATTTAAAATGTCATCGTTTAAGGTACGTGTTTATGTATAATATTGAGATTAATGTATTGTCCTTACTGTTCCTTTCTTGTCTCTGACATACTCTTTCCTTTATTGCGTTAATATTGCTTTTGTATAAATTTTGTATATTCTTTTTATATTTACATTTTCATTGAATAAACTATCATTTTTACAAACCTGTTTTCTTTCAATTTAAATGAGATGCTTTGGCAGGAGTTAAAAATCCACACATCAACAAACCAATATACATTATCATAAACCAGTTTTAAGATCCAAATACCAAACCAGATGTAGCGGTTTTAAATATGTTATCTTAGTTATTTCATATTAATTGATGTCAGTTATTTTCACACGTTGTATATCTTTATCTTTATCTCTAACAGCTTAATGTGTATCTTAATTACCCCACATGTTTGTGTTATGTACCACCTGCTGATTGCCATATTAATTTATGTAATTGATACATTGACTCCTAATCTTAGGGATTCAAAATATGAGCTCCTTATTGTTAGGAGCGGATCTATAGTATAAATACCGCGCTGAAACTGCATTAGACACATTCATATATTCGAACTCGTTATAAGCATTGCCATTCTTGGATTATTAACTTCGCTAATGTTGCTATATTCTTGGACATTATTTGGATTTATTACTTGGATTTATTTTGTGTTTGATATTTGTGATTGTGTATATATATTTGTGAGATGTGTGAATAAACTGTAGAATAGATGAACTTGAGTCTCATTTCAAGATTTGAGGAGAGTTAACGCTACCAAAATAGAGAAATTATAGACTGAGGACAAAATGTAAATACGGCCGCTCGGTCGGCGCTACAACTGGTTGGCAGCGGTTGGGATTCATTCCTTCATATGATGTGTGATTTTTGTGATTTTAAAATTGTGATCTGTGTGTCCGATAATGAAAATTGTGAAAATATGAGTTCACCACTGAAACTGGCTTACATTTATGACTACGACAAATGTGGGAATTTAGTCTTGGTGCGTGTGGAAAATTTTTATTTGCGCCAAGAATGTCCAAATTGTTACAACATGTTCCTCAAAAGTGAAAATCGCCACAAACTGTTAAAAGATGGGAGAATTGTGAGCCAATTCTATAAGTGTCCAGCGTGTGGATGTAGGATTAAAACGCCAACTGCGGGAAATTAACTATTCCGAAAATCTGGATTATTTTGTATTATACGTACTATTTGTGCACTGTGCTCTGTTATTAAAAATGTTCCAAGAACGGACTGATTATTCACCGGTAGATATGGAAATAACGACAGGAATACCTAACCCTATTAGACCGGAAACTCTAAGAATCGGAGAAACTGTTTCTCGAGAGGATCACGGTGCTGTACGCAGAAATTTGATGAATTCTTTTTGTGATGTGAACGCTATTGGGACACCCTTACAAGCAAGTACTCCTCGCTATGAATCTGCGGTAGTGAAACAAATTACTGAAAATGAACAGACTTTCATGTACAAGTTTATTTGCTGGACTTTTGTGTTTATTTCTTGTGGTGCTGCTGTATTTGCGTTATATCAACATTTCCCTGGATACATGTTATTTGCCTAACCAAGGAATTTCTAATGTGTGGAGCTCTCGTTATTCTGTGCGTATTAATTGAGTCTCATTTCAAGATATGAGGAGAAATTAACGCTACCAAATAGAGAAATTAAAGATTGAGGACAAAATGTGAATACGGCCGCTCGGTCGGCGCTACAACTGGTGAGCAGCGGTTGGGATTCGTTCCTTCATATAATATGTGATTTTTGTGATTTTAAACTTCTTAAAATTTGTGATTTGTGTGTCCGATATGGAAAATCGTGAAAATATGTGTTCACCACTGAAACTGGCTTACATTTACGATTACGACGAATGTGGGAATTTAGTCTTGGTGCGTGTGGAAAATTTTTATTTGCGCCAGGAATGTCCAAATTGTTACAACATGTTCCTAAAAAGGGAAAATTGCCACAAACTTTTAAAAGATGGGAGAATTGTGAGCCAATTCTATAAGTGTCCAGCGTGTGGATGTAGGATTAAAACGCCAACTGCGGCAAATTAGTTATTCTGAAAATCTGGATTATTTTGTGTTATACGTATTATTTGTGCACTGTGCTCTTTTCTTAAAAATGTTTCAAGAAAGGACTGATTATTCCCCGGTAGATATGGAAATAACGTCAGGAATACCTAACACTCCAAGAATCGGAGAAACTGTTTCTCGAGAGGATCACAGTGCCGTGCGCAGAAATTTGATGAATTCTTTTTGTGATGTGAACGGTATTGGAACACCATTACAAGCAAGTACTCCTCGCTATGAATCGGGGGTGGTGAAACAAAATACTGAAAATGAACAGACTTTCGTGTACAAGTTTATTTCCTGGATTTTTGTGTTTATTTCTTGTGGTGCTGCTGTATTTGCGTTATACCAACATTTCCCTGGATACATGTTATTGTGTCTTACCAAGGAATTTCTAATGTGTGGAGCTCTTGTTATTCTGTGTGTATTACTCTTTACAATAATTGTGAAGGATAAATTAAATCAACGCTCAGGACACATGCAACGATACTCTTCCCCTCAGCAGGAAAGTGCTACGTCTCAACCATATGACAAATCTACTTTATTAGACTCGCCGGGGTACAATGGTAACAGAACAGCTCAGCAAATTCCTGTAAAACGTACATATAGCGGAGATGGAACAGACATATGGACCGAGTTTATTCGCTATTTTGAGAATATAAGTGAACTTAATTCATGGGAATATTAACTTTGCCTTTGATTTGGATTTATATGTGATTGTTTACTTGGATTTTATATACTGTGAATTATTTTTCCTGGATGTTTTTATTTGTGATGTGTTGTGTAAATAAACTGTAGAATAGACGAACTTGAGTCTCATTTCAAGATATGAGGAGAAATTAACGCTACCAAATAGAGAAATTAAAGACTGAGGACAAAATGTGAATACGGCCGCTCGGTCGGCGCTACAAGAGGACACCTTAATGTACATCAGAAGGGGGACCAGAGGAACCTAATATTTTACATCAGTAAGAGGACCAGTGTGTCACCTTATATAATACATCATTAGGTTGACCAGAAGTCACCTTATACTCTACATCAGAAGGGTACATCAGTAGGGGGATCAGAGGTCACCTAATACTCTACATCAGTAGGGGGACCAGAGGGCACCTTATACTCTACATCAGTAGGGGGACCTGAGGGCATTTTGAATTCTACATATGTAGGGGGACCAGAAGACACCTTATATAGTACATACACAGGAAGAAACAAGACCTTTCAGTTAAAACTGAAAGGCGGCTTTCAGTAACTTTTCAGTGGCCATTCAGCCACTGAATGGCACATACATTTCAGTGACCTTTCAGTTGCCTTTCAGTCACATTTTAGATACCTTTCAGTCACCATTCAGCGGACACATTTCAGTCAACTTTCAGTGGCCTTTCCATCAACTTTCAGTGACCATTCCGTCGAATTTCAGTGACCTTTTTGTCGTCTTTCAGTGACCATTCCGTCGACTTTCAGTGACCTTTCTGTCGTCTTTCAGTGATCTTTCCGCCACCTTTCAGTTTTATTTAAATCGCAATCTAGTAATTTTTTCACTAGCGTATTATTTTATAATCAGATATTTTTCCTTAACAAGGAAGCCATATTTTATTAAATAAAGATTTATTATTCAATCTTACTTGTGTTTTTTTTTTTACTTATCGTGATCAAATTAGGGTACCTTAAAATATGTCTAGGTAATTATTATTGATAATTACAAGAATGAATAAATCGTTTATACATGCCATTTGTAAAAAAAATATATAGGAGATTTTAGCCTTCTAATGATATTGCTTTAATAAAATCATTCTACTAAGTTTTAGATACTATTAGAGAATTTACAATGATCTTAAATCTTTGACACAGGAACAGGTGCCCGTCTCTGATAATTGTCATCATCCTTATAAGAGATGTGTAATTAATTTGTCTATCCCCAAAATAAAATATGTGAGACTTATTCAAAATGATTTTTGATTGAATATTTCTAGTTACATTAAGAAAATGAATTTATCAAGTGATAAAAAATGATGATCCGATAACCGATACAAAATTTCAATAAATGCATAACATTCTATAGTGCTTATACGTGTATTTTTTCATGGAAATAAATAGTTCTGATTAATGAGACAAACTTAATATTATTTAAACCATTTCTGGAAGATTGCAAGTATTACTGATCAATTTCGTTTCTTAATTATGTCATTGTCAAAACTGCAGGATATTTAGTTTTTCAAAGATATTATTTTAATTTAATTTTTAATTACAAGAATAAACAAATCGTTTATACATGCCTCTTGTAGAAAAAAAATATATAGGAGATTTTAGCTTTCTAAATGATATTGCTTTAATAAAATCATTCTACTAAGTTTCTAGCAAGAGAATTTACAACGATCTTAAATCTTTGACACAGGAACAGGTGCCCGTCTCTGATAATTGTCATCATCCTTATAAGAGATGTGTAATTAATTTGTCTATCCCTAAAATAAAATATGTGAGACTTATTCAAAATGATTTTTGATTGAATATATCTAGTTACATTAAGAAAATGAATTCTTCAAGTGATAAAAAAAATGATGATCCGATAACCGATACAAAATTTCAATAAATGCATAACATTCTATAGTGCTTATACGTGTATTTTTTCATGGAAATAAATAGTTCTGATTAACGAGACAAAATTAATATTATTTAAACCATTTCTGGAAGATCGCAAGTATTACTGATCAATTTCGTTTCTTAATTATGTCATTGTCAAAACTGCAGGATATTTAGTTTTTCAAAGACATTATTTTAATTTAATTTTTAATTACAAGAATAAACAAATCGTTTATACATGCCTCTTGTAGAAAAAAAATATATAGGAGATTTTAGCTTTCTAAATGATATTGCTTTAATAAAATCATTCTACTAAGTTTCTAGCAAGAAAATTTACAACGATCTTAAATCTTTGACACAGTAACAGGCACCCGTCTCTGATAATTGTCATTATCCCGATAGGAGATGTGTAATTAATTAGTCTGTCCCTAAAATCCGCGCAACTAACATAGAATATACAAAAGATATACAAGATATATACACATCGCAGTTCCTCGATACAACAGGTGAACTGATTGTTCCATCGATTTCAATAAATCAATTGATTTTAAATCTTTATTTGTCAACAAGAAGTCGTGGTGTAATTAATAAAGTCGCGGACACCTACACAGGAAACCAGGGCATGGGAGCAATTTTTTTTCTTGTATTAATTTTTTCCTATTTTTTTTATTCGGAATTAGATACATTTAATGCTATTATACCAGGAAAAACTGAAATAAAATTTTTAGGTTAAGAAATAAGCCGATTATTCAATAAAATGATTCAACTGAATGATCACGGAAAGGTCACTGAAATGTATGTGCCATTCAGTCGACTGAATGGTTGATTTTCATCCTGTGATAAGTAGGGGATAACAGAAAGGGGACCAGAGAACACCCTATATTCTACATCAGTAGGGGGACCAGAGGTCACCTTAAATTCTACATATGTTGAGGGACCAGAGGTCACCTTAAATTGTACGTCAGTGGAGGGACCAGAGGTCTTCTTATACTGTACATCAGTAGGGGACATCAGTAGGAGCAATCGCATTATCTCGGGTCTTTCCGTCAGAGGTCGGAAAAACACCTCGAATGTATTAACTTCACCGGATGTTAAAATTTTATACATTTCCTGTTTAGTCAAGTATAGAATAGACGGAGTTAGAAGTCCCTTCTATAGGATATTATAGGTTATATCATTACATTGAATAAAGTTACACTCCATATTCCACGGATAAAAGGTCTCCATGTATTTACTTCAAAGATCGTGAAAAGGGAGGGTTGTCATGGCGGCTACCATGTATATTCGAGGTCGTTTTTCCGCTAGTGGGAAAGGCCCGAGAAGTTGCGATTGCAGTAGGAGAGCAGAGGTCACCTTATATTGTACATAAGAAGGGGGACCAGAGGTCACTTTATATTGTACAGCAGTAGGGGGACCAGAGGTCACCTTATATTGAACATCAGTAGGGGGACCAGGAGTCAGCTTATATTGCACATCAGTAGGGGGACAAGAGGTCACCATATACTGAACATCAGTAGTGGACATCACTAGCAGAGCAGAGGTTACCTTGAATTATACATTTGTAGCAGGGACCAGAGGTCACCTTATACTTTACATCAGTTGGGGGACTAGAGATAACCTTATATTGTATTTCAGCAGGGGTACCAGAGGTAACCTTATATTGAACATCATTAGGGAGACCAGAGAACACTTTATATTGTACATAAGTAGGGGACAACAGAAAGGGGACCAGAGAACACCCTATATTCTACATCAGTAGGGGGACCAGAGGTCACCTTAAATTCTACATATGTTGGGGGACCAGAGGTCACCTTAATTTGTACGATAGTGGAGGGACCACAGGTCACCTTCATCTGTAATCAGTCGGGGACATCAGTTGGAGAGCAGAGGTCACCTTATATTGTACATAAGAAGGGGGACCAGAGGTCACCTTATATTGTACAGCAGTAGGGGGACCAGAGGTCACCTTATATTGTACATCAGTTGGGGGACCAGGAGTCACCTTATATTGCACATCAGTAGGGGGACAAAAGGTCACCATATACAGTACATCAATAGTGGAAATCAGAAGGAGAGCAGAAGTTACCTTTAATTCTACATTTGTAGCAGGGACCAGAGGTCACCTTATACTTTACATCAGTTGGGGGACTAGAGATAACCTTATATTGTATATCTGTAGGGGGACCAGGAAGTCCCCTTATACTGTATTGTACATTAGTTGGGGGACCAGAGGCAACCTTAAATTGTACATCATTAGGGGGACCAGGAGTCACGTTATATTGTACATCAGTTGGGGAACCAGAGGAAACCTTATATTGTACATCAGTAGGGGGACCTGTGGTCATCTTATATTAAACATCAGTAGGGGACCAGAGGACATCTAATATTATACTTTAAATCAATAGATGGACCAAAGGGCACCTTATATTGTACATCAGTAGGGGGCATCAGTAGGGGGACCAGAGGTCACCTAATATTGTTCATCAGTAGGGAACCTGTGGTACCCTAATATTAAACATCAGTAAGGACACTTAATATTACACTTTACATCAATAGGGGGACCAGAGGTAACCCTGTATTGTACATCAGTAGGGGGACCAGAGGTCATCTTATATTGAACATCAGTAGGGGGACCAGAACACACCTTATATTACACTTAAGATCAATAGGGGGACCAGAGGACACCTTATATTGTACATCAGTAGTGGACATCAGTAGGGGGACCAGAGGTCACCTTATATTGCATATCAATAGGGGGAGCAGAGGTTACCTTATATTGTACATCAGTAGGGGACCCATGCAGAATACACCTTATATTTAACATCAGTAGGAGATTTCAGTAGGGGGACCATAGGTCACCTTTTATTGTACATCAGTAGGGGACCTGTGGTCACCTTAAAATGAACATCAGTAGGAGACCTGAGGACACTTAATTTTACACTTTACCTCAATAGGGGGACCAAAGGTAACCCTGTATTGTTCATCAGTAGGGGGACCAGAGGTCACCTTATATTGTACATCAGTAGGGGGACTAAAGTTTACCTTATATTGTATATCAATAGAGTACCAGAGGTAACCTTATATTAAACATCATTAGGGGGACCAGAGGTCACCATATATCGTACATTGGTAGGGGGACTAGGGGTCACCTTATAATGCACATCAGTAGGGGGACTAGATAACACCTAATATTACACTTTAGATCAATGAGGGGACCAGAGGGCACCTTATAGTAGGGGACATCAGTAGGGGGATTAGAGGTCACCTTATACTGTATATCAATAGGGGGACCAGAGGTTACCCTATATTGTATGTAGGGGGACTAGAGGACACCTTAATATGTACATCAATAGGGGGACCAGAAGGCACCTTATATTGTACATCAGTATGGGGACCAGAAGACAACTTATATTGTTCATCAGTTGTTGAACCAGGGGACATCTTTTGTTGTACACCAGTATGGAGAGCTGGGGACATCTTATATTGTACATGAGTAGGGGGACCATAGGACTTCTTATATTGTACAACAGCAGGGTGACCAGGGTACATCTTATATTGTTCATAAGTTGGGGACATCAGTAGGGGGACCAGAGGGCACCTTATATTATTCATCAGTAGGGGGACCAGGGGTTTCTGATTGTGTACACCAGTAGGGTGACCAGAGGTCACTTTATTTTGTACATCAGTAGTGGGACCATAGGACACCTTTTATGTACATCAGTAGGGGTAACACGTCATATTGTACATAAGTAGGGAACATCAGTAGGGGGACCAGGGGTCACCTTATATTTTAGAAAAGTAGGGGGACCAGGGGTCACCTGATATAGTACAACTGTAGGAGGCCAGGGGTTACCTTATGTTTTACAACATTAGGAGGGCGAAAGGACACCTTATATTGTACATCAGTAGGAGATAACAGTAGGGGGACCAGAGGTCACCTTTTATTGTACATCAGTAGGGAGACAGAGCCTTCAGTTCAGTTTTAACGTTCGTTACTGGTGGACCAGAAGTAAACTAATATTGTACAACAATAAGTTGACCAAATTCACCTTATATGTTATTTCATTATGGAGACTTATGGTAATCTTTATATTGCACAACAGAAAGGGGACCATAGGTCACCTTATACTGTACAAAAGCAGAAGTCAGATTATATTGTACATTATAAGGGGAAACGGAGGTCACCTTATACATCAATAGGGGGTCAAAGGTCACCCTATGTTGTAGATCAATATGAGGACCTTAGGTCACTCTATATTTTACATCACAACGGGGGCTAGAGGTCTCCTTTTTTTTGTCAGAAAAAAGCTTATTACTCAAAAGTAACCCTTAAAAAATAAATATCAGTAATTGTAGTTATCCACGTTTATTTGAATTTCAAACAGATAATGAAACTTGAATCTATTGCATAAAACCCTCAAAACAAATTAACAATAAGAAGTACTTGACAAAAAAAGCAAAGGTCTAAGAAGAGCATAGAATTGCAAGAGCACAAGGATAGATTTATAGGCAATTTTCTTAAATATAAGTGGTCTTATTGTTCAGATTCGTATTCGGGGATGCAGTTTAATTTCTGGAGGAATCTAGAAAGCAATTTATTGGCAAAAAATCAAAAGGTTAATGAGAATAAGGAATCCACAACATAAGATTTTTTCGATGACAGCGTCCAATCCCGAAAGCCCTGAAGAGTAAAGGAGTCTTGGGGATAAACAAAAGTTAATTTTCATTCACCATTCACGTTCACATTATTCGCCAGATCTTTCGCCTTTTAACTTGTTCCATTTGCCAAACTTGAGAAAACGCCTTTCAGAAGGAAGAAACAAGTCCAGGAAATCATAGGATTTGCAATAATTCAGTATACAAAGGTTCATACCAGAAAATGAGTCCGAAAAACAAATGAAAATGAATCAGAAATTGGATAAAAATGTTACTTACATGTATTTTAATGAAAAGATAACTTAGGTTTAATCATTATATCTTAATTATTGAAAAGCGACTTTTGTTTCTTTCCGAGCACCGAAGACATTATTAAACGACCCTTGTATAAGGTGACCTACCGATGTACAATATCAGGTGTCCCTGGCCCCTCTACTGATGTACAATATGAGGTGACCTCTAGTCCCCCTTCTGATGTACAATATACGGTGACCTTTGATCCCCCTACTGATGTGCAATATAAAGTGTCCTCTGATCCCCTTTCTGATGTACAATACAAGGTGACATCTGGCCCCCCTTCTGATGTACAATATGAGGTGACCACTTGAGTTTTATGAAGAGACTTGCTTTTACAATCGACTACTGATTTTAACAATTTAAACAATGGCGTACTCCATTACTTAAAATGTAAAAGTCAGCTGTCTAATGTAAAAGTTAGTCTCTTCATAAAACTCCATAAGTCCGCCTACTGTTGTATAATATAAGGTGACCTTTGGTCCCCCTACTGGTGTACAATATAAGGTGGCCTCTGGTCCTACGTATTCACAATATAAGGTGACCCCAGGTCCCCCTGCTGATGTACAATATAAAGTGTCCTTTGATCTCCTTACTGATGTGCAATATAAGGTGACCTATGGTCTCCTTTTGATGTTCAATTAAAAGTGACATCTGGTCCCCCTACTGATACATGTATACAATAAAAAATGGCCTCAGGTACCCCTACTGATGTACAATATAAGTTGTCCTCTATCTGGTCCCCTTTTAATGTACAATGTTTGGTGACCTCTGGTCCCCCTGCCAATGTACAATATAAGATGACACCTTAGATCCCTACTGATGATCAATATGAAGTGACCTCTCATCCCCGTACTGATGTACAATATAAGGTGACCTCTAGTCCCCCTTCTGGTGTTAAATATAAGGTGACCTCTGGTCCCCCTTTTGATGTACAATAAAAAATGGTCTCTGGTCCCCCTCCTGATGTACAATATAAGATGACCTCTGGTCCCCATTCTGATTTTAAATATAAGATGACCTCTGGTCCCCCTTTTGATGTACAATATAAAGTGGCCTCTGGTCCTTCTGATTCACAATATAAGGTGATTTCTGGTCCCCCCTTCTGATTTTAAATATAAGGTGACCCCTGGTCCCCCTGCTGATGTTAGATATAAGGAGACCTCTGGTCCCTTTTCTGTTGATAGATATAAGGTGACATCTGTTCCCCCTTCTGATGAACAATATAGGGTAGCCTCTGGTCCCCCTACCGATTCTCAATATAAGGTGTCCTCTGGTCCCCCTTCTGATGTACAATATAAGGTGACCCTTGGTCCCCCTAACTGATGTACAACATAAGGTCCCCTCTGGTCATCCTACTGATGTTAATTACAAGGTGACCTCTGGTCCCCTTACTAAAGTATAATATAAGGTGACCTCTGTCCCCCCTACTTATGTACAATATAAGCTGACCTCTGGTCCTTCTGCTGATAAACATTATAAGATGACCTCTGGTCCAACTACTGATGTACAATATTAGGTGTCCTCTGGTCCCCTTATTGATGTTCAATATAAGAAGACCTCTGATCCCTCTACTGATGTACAGTAAAATAATAGGTGACTGCTAGTCTCCGTACTCATAAGAAATATCGGGTGACCTCTGGTCCCCGCACTGATGCACAATATAAAGTGTCCTCTGGTCACCCAACTGATGTACAATATAAGATGAACCCTGGTACAACTGCTAATGATCAATATAAAGTGACCTCTCATCCCCTTACTGATGTACAATATAGGTGACCTCTAGTCCCCTTTCTTGTGTTAAATATCAGGCGTCCTCTGGTCCCGCTACAGATGTACAGTACAAGATTAGGTGACCACTATTCCATGTATAATATAAAATGACGTCTAGTCATCCTTCTGATGTTAAATATAAGGTGACCTCTGGTCCCCCCTACTAATGCACAATAAAAGGTGGCTAAAAGTACCTCTGCTGATGTACATATGTAACTTCTGGTCACCCTACTGATGTTTAATGTAAGATGATCTCCCCCCGCCCCCTACTTATTATGTAGAATATAAAGGGACCTCTGGTTCCCCCTACTGATATTCAATATAAGGTGAACACTGTTTCTCCTACTGATGTACAATAAAAGGTGACCTCTGGTCACCCAACTGATGTACAATATAAGGTGTCCTCTGGTCCCCTACTGATAACAATATAAGGTGTCCTCTGGTTCCCTTGTTGGTGTACAATATAAGGTGACCTCTGGGCCCTCTACTGATGTACAGTACAATATATGGGGACCACTAGCCCCTGTATTAATGTAAAATATCAGTTGACCTCTGGTCCCCGTAATGATGTACAAAATATGGTGTCCTCTGGTCCCCCTACTGATGTACAATAAAAGGTGACCCCTTTTTCCCCACTGATGTACAATATAAGGTGTCCTCTGGTCACCCTACTTATATACAAGAGAGGACCTCAGGTCCTATAAAGGGACCTCTGGTTCCCCCTACTTATATTAAATATAAGGTGAACTCTGTTTCTCCTACTGATGTACAATATAAGGTGACCTCTGGTCCCCCTACTGATGTACAATATAAGGTGCCCTCTGGTCACCCTACTGATGTATAATATAAGGTGCCCTCTGGTCACCCTACTGATGTACAATATAAGGTTTCCTCTGGTTCCCCTACAGATGTATAGCATAAGGTGTCTTCTGGTCCCACTACTTATATACAAGAGAGTACCTCAGATCCTTCTGCTGATGTACAATATAAGATGACCTCTGGTCCTACTACTAAAGTAAAATATAAGGTGTCCTCTGCTCCTGCTACAGATGTACAGTACAATACAAGGTGACCACTAGTCCCCGTACAATATAAAGTGACCTCTGATCGCTCTGCTGATGTACAATATACGATGACTTCTGGTTTTATTACTGATGTACAATATAAGGTGACCTCTGGTCTCTCTACTAATGTACAGTACAATATTAGGTGACCAATAGTCCCCGTTCTTATGTAAAATATCGGATGACCTCTGGTCCCCGTATTGATGTACAATATAAGGTGTCCACTGGTCCCCCTACTGATGTATAGCATAAGGTGTCCTCTGGTCCCCCTACTTATATACAAGAGAGGACCTCAGGTCCTTCTGTTGATGTACAATATAAGATGACCTCTGGTTCTTCTACTAATGTAAAATATAAGGTGTCCTCTGGTCCCGCTACAGATGTACAGTACAATATTAAGTGACCACTAGTCCCCGTACAATATAAAGTGACCTCTGATCCTACCGCTGATGTACAATATACGATGACTTCTGGTTTTATTACTGATGTACAATATAAGGCGACCTCTGGTCTCTCTACTAATGTACAGTACAATATTAGGTGACCAATAGTCCCCGTTCTAATGTAAAATATCGGATGACCTCTGGTCCCCGTATTGATGTACAATATAAGGTGTCCACTAGTCCCCCTACTGATGTATAGTATAAGGTGTCCTCCCCCCCTACTGATGTGCCATATAAGGTGACTTCTGGTCTCCCTACTGATGTACAATATAAGGTGTCCTCTGGTCCCTCTACTTATGTACAGTACAATATTAGGTTATCTATAGTCCCCCTACTGATGTACATTATAGGGTGACCCCTGGTCCCCCAAATGATGTACGATATAAGGTATCCCCAGGTCCCCCAATTATGTGCAATAAAAGATTATCATTTGACCCCTATTGATTTAAAATGTAAGGTGATCTATGATCCCTCTGATGATGTACAATATAAGGTGACAACTGGTCTCCTTAATGATGTTAAATATAAGGTGGCCTCTGGTCCCCCTACTGATGTACAATGTAAGGTGATCTTTTGTCCCCTATTGATGTAAAATATTAGGCTACCTCTGGTCACCCTTTATTTTTTTCTCGTTTCTGATAATACATGTATATATTAGAAAGTTGATCTTTATAAAGTTATAAATATGATTATTTTGGAGTAAGACAAAGAAAATTGTTTATCATATAAAATTCAATTAATATATAAGGTGACCTGAGGTCTCCGTATTGATGATATCGATGAATATACTTTTGTGCCTTTAATGCCTGGAGAGTTCTTAGAATGTTTTATTACTACGCAAAATGACGAACTTTTTGCGGGGGACCCCAGGTCCTATTTCAGCGTACGTTTTATCCTTCTGCGACCGAGCGACAACCGTGGTAAGGCTAATGCCCGTAAAAAGCAAATATAGAAATACAAATTCAAAAGAATTATACGGCCTTATAGGTGTAGATCACTTTACTGTTTAAGATTGTTGCTAAAGACGGAAAGCTTTTTTAAAAGCTCTACTTGTATCCCAGTTACAGTCACAATTTTTGACAGAGGAATTAGCCAATCAAATCATCAAAAACATGGTGTTCATTGCCAAGGTAGCCAAGCTACTCTCTGACAGAGAGAGTTCTGGTGACTCTGATGGATAAGAAAATGGTGGTACAAAGGACAAGAAGTGTCTTTCGGTGCAATGGTTAATCAAGAAAATGATACAGGAGGCAAATCATGAGGCAGTGAACCAGCCCAAAAGTACAATAAAGGTAGATATTTGTTTCTTTTGAATTATTTAGTAATTATGTAAGTTTACTATTAATTTCACTGAAGAGTTTTTAGCTCACCTGAGCCGAAGGCTCAAGTGAGCTTTTCTGATCAAAATTTGTCCGTTGTTCGTCGTTGTCGTTGTTGTCGTCGTAAACTTTTCACATTTTCATCTTCTTCTCAAGAACCACTTGGCCAATTTCAACCAAACTTGGTACAAAGTATTCTTGGGTTTAGGGGATTCAAGTTTGTTCAAATGAAGGGCCACGCCCTTTTCCAAGGGGAGATAATTATGAATTTGTTAAAAATTTATGACATTTTAAAAAAATCTTCTTCTCCAGAACCGCTGGGCCAGGAAAGATGGAACTCCTGTGGAAGCATCCTCAGGTAGTGTACATTCAAGATTGTTCAAATCATGACCCCCGGGGCAAGGATGGGGCCAAAATGGCCGACCCAAGTTTTAAATAGGAATATATAGGAAAAAACTTTAAAAATCTTCTTCTCCAAAACCACTGGGCCTAGAAAGATTAAACTCATGTGGCATTATCCTCAGGTAGTGTAGATTCAAATTTGTTCGAATCTTGACCCCCGGGGCAAGGGTGGGGCCAAAATGGCCGACCCTAGTTTTACATATGAATATATAAGAAAAATCTTTAAAAATCTTCTCCAGAACCACTGGGCCAGGAAAGATGAAACTCATGTGGAATCATCCTCAGGTAGTGCAGGTTCAAGTTTGTTCAAATCATGACCCCCGGGGCTAGGATGGGGCCAAAATGGCCGACCCAAGTTTTACATAGGGATATATAGGGAAACCTTTTAAAATCTTCTTTTCAAGTACTTCAAAGCTCTAATTAGTGATATTTATATGGAATCATCCTCAGGTAGTGTAGATTCTAGTTTGTTCAAATGATGAACACCTGGAAGGGGGGGGGGGGAGTAAATTCAAGCCCGATGTGCTCAGGTGAGCGCTGTGGCCCCTGGGCCTCTTGTTGTAAAATTTTGGCAATGATTGATACAGTAACAAACCACAAAATGTTTGACATTATTATTTAAGGAATGAAGGATAACATAAGTTGATATAAGCTTCGTTCCTCATAACTTTATATCAGGGTAGGCAATAAGACAATATTTCCCCCAGAAAAAGGTTTAGTATTGAGCGTTATTTTAAAATTAACGTCAAGTGGAGTAATACGTTTTTGACATAACTCATTGTGACGTAGGCAAGTTATGTTATACAAAATGGATAAACCGTTTAACCTATCAAATGACGTGTTCCAACTTAATTAAAAATTAAATTATTTACTGATAAAGCAGAAAATGTAGAATATTTGAAGGACACGGCAATAGAGAGAAATTTTAATAAAACTCGGCATTATATTTCAAGAAAGTTATCAAAACAGAGTTTGTCTTTGTTTTGTGAAGTGTCATTTCCCATGATTTCCCATTAATTTCTTATAAGTTTTTATTTAATATAGTTTACTTTGTAGTGTAAAACTGTCGAAAAAAATATTATGTTAGAGGTGTAGCGTGTTAAGTGAATTGTGATAATAATGTTTGTGATAATATTGTTGTAGAGATGTAGTGTGTTTAAGTGTGTGGCAGCTGTCAGTATGGACCTCGGTCCTTAACTTTGTACCATGTATTGTTGCAGAGATGTAGTGTGTTTAAGTGAATTGTGATAATATTGTTATACATATGTAGTGTGTTTAAGTGGGTGACAGCTATCAGTATGGATATCGGTCCTTAACTTTGTAGTATATATTGTTGTAGAGATGTAGTGTGTTTAAGTGAAGTGTGATAATATTGTTGTAGAGATGTAGTGTGTTTAAGTGAATTGTGATAAAACGAGGGACATTTCAAAAGTTCTGGCAACTGTTTGATAAAAGATTAACCGTTTTACGGAAATTATTGAGTTTGACATCATTGGAAAGATCAGAAAAATAAACACATATTGTGACGTCACTTTATAATTTTTATGACGTAATAACTCCGAAAATGACGTCAGAATATAGAATGTTTAGCATACTGAAAAGTCGCGTTTTTATCCACATGAGACGATCTTAAAAGTTCTGTCAAAGGCTTATTTGAAAAAAATATTTCAAAGAAAATTTTAATTTGAAAAGAGGTAGAGTAGGACTATGATACTGTTTATCAGCAATTCCATTATTCATTGTATGGTTTGTTTACGGTTTATGTTCGGTTATAATAACATAAACATTCATTTAAGATTTTTATTTACATGATACGGCTGATTTTTCGGTCTTTTATATAGCTCTCCATTGTTTGAAATAAAACATGCTCTGTATTAAACTGAAGGATATTTTTGCAGTTTTTATCAAATATATTTTGAGTAACAGGACTCTTACTGTTTACGAATAAACTGTACTAAATCTTGTCCCCGACTGGATTCTGTGCGTATTTTTTCATATAAATTCAACTTCGGCACCCCAAAACTTACTACTGCTTTTGACATTTGAATCCAAAAAATGAATATAAGTTACTCAGACATGTAAAGTCTTATTTATTTTCCATGCATTTAAATTTGCGAGTATGTGGAGGTACGGTAGGGTAACAACTGCGCCACCGACATTTTGGATTTTACGAGAAAATATTGGGCACACTAAACTTAACTTTTCTTGAGCCTTAATCGATAACACAAATCTGGCCAAAACACCTGACGAATTAATGCCATCGAGTTTTGTAACACGATCGCCTATTTTTCTTTGAATGTCAACTTTGTCTTTTTCTCACATTTGGGTCTCTTTTACGCAAAAGTTTGAGCGAGATTCGATAAAATCATGCTATTTTGACACTCGCTAAAACAATTTCAGAACGAGAAGATCTCCAAAATAAAATACCATATGATAGATTGTAGTCTATGTAAACATTCCACCAACTGGCATTTGCGTCCGTTAACTTGCGTCCGAGTAATGAGCAAATGTTGTCTTGAAAAGAATAAGATAGGACAAGAGCCAATCTAGGCCCCCTCTTCAAAAAAAACTAATATAATATGTAATCCAAGAGTATACCCAAGCCTAACAGGAAATGATATTTTTTTGGTGTTATCCCTGTAATTTGGTTGCCTAGCAACACATCAAACATAACAACCATGAATTGAATTTAAAGTCAATTTCAGAAACATTTATTTATAGAATTACGTTTGTGTTCCATATTTTTTAAGTAACACATGATAAAAATCATTTAAATCCTAGAAACATTGTAAATTGTAGGTGAAATACAGAATTTAATTTTCTATGGCAACCAAAAACGTCCCTAGCAACAACTTTAAATGCATAAAAATATTGAGAAAAAGGGATGTTTGTGCACAATGAAATGAAATTGGAAGGTTCAATGTTGGTATCTTAAGGATTAAGATCTATGTATCTTTAGAATTCAAAATTTTATCCTACAGGCATCAAAGAAATCCTTAGCAACAGCATAGTCATGCAAAAAAAATGTATAAAAGTGTAGGAAGATTTCTTAACAGTTTGTATGCAACCACGGTGAGCATCAGAATAACAAATAATAATGTGACAGTGACATATTTTTGTGTATTTTATGTACACTGTATATATACATAAAATATAATGTATAGAGTAAAAATTAAACTTTCAGTTACCCAATAAACCCTTGGTAACCATATAAATCCCTAGTTACAACAAAATTAAAGAACTATGCACGATAATTCTCGATTTCTGCCTACATGTTACACTCGTTTGAAAATTGATGAATATTAATGGCAACCTGGTTTATGGCTTTATTCAAGTTTTACAAAAATTATAACGTTATATATATGATATCATTCTTTTTCCAAATACTAATACGTTTTGCAAAAATTCATACAATTATCTACTAGCATACATAGATGAAAATATGTTCATTTCGATTAATGGACTTGGGGTAGTCGGCAGAAAAAAATAAAAAAAAAAACATTTGTAGTTCTTTTTTTTATTAAACTTATTAGATATCTCTTTATGAACTAAGTATTTTTCTGTTTCAATATACAGCAGCAATGACCTCTTATTTTTATATAAATTAAAAGCATCACTTCCTTTTCTGCCATGATTGTATTTTGCATTAAGTCACTCATACAGGTTTGCTCCATTGTATGAGACTAGACTATTGCCATATAAAATGCAGTTTTTCTTTTGGCATCTGTAACTACAAATTGGTGACTTAATCAATACTTAATAAACTTATTTTGATATGGATATAAAAATATATAAATTGAATGTGAACATACAAGTTATACTTATGTTCGGCCGTAGTTGTCGCGTGTTCGAAATTAGAACCACGTAATTTGTTGGTACAAATAGCAGTTCGCAGGGTTGGGCGTTTACCTAAGCTCGCTCGGTTCTTTGAATATCAAGTTGTTAGGTAGTAAGGTACACTGTGTATCAAGAACATTTTGTGTAAAAAGTGGACGATATACAAATTGAATCTTCTGCTGATGATTTGGAATTGGGATTATCTTGAGATTATTTTTATATTGAAAATAAAGAGCTAACGAGCAGCATCCTGTTTTAGTTGCAAACTTCATTTATAATTCAGCAAGAAAAAACCCGCATACCAAAAATTACGCAGCTCAATATTTGCAAACGTTTAGAAAAAAGTGAAGAAAAACAAGTGGCAGATGTGGACTGAAAGAGTACAGCTAGACATACAGACGGGCAGACAGACGGACAAACACAGACAAAATCTACAGCTCCCTCCAGTTTCACCGGTAGGAAACAAATAAGCTGATATCGGATCTACCTGGTAACAAGTAAAGAATAACAAAAAAATAACAAACTGTAAAATACACAATGCATTTTCTGTTTCAGACTCCCGTATACATGTAGCTTAATCTATACATGGAATATTGCAACAAATATCTTTACTTCTGATCACTACATTTCACTTAACAGTGGAAAAACTTATAAACATACTTGTATATACTTTTTAAAAGAGTCTTACATTGTACAGTGTACGTGTATGTATGCGGCAAATATTTGCATTTTCATATACCGGTATGCAAATTAAAGGGGGGGGGGGAACTTATCTGTCCGAATTTACCCAAGCAGAGAGCTACAGTCCTTCACCTTTTTAAACCTTAGATCAGCATTGTAATAATGTAGTCAAGACTTTACAAAAAATAATTTTTAAACTTTAACTTGAATCTCATTGTCTGTTTTCATTTCCTGTAGGATACTTTAATGTTATATGTACATGTACTGTATATAAATTATAAATACGGAAATAGTTATTGATACATAGTGACATCCTCCCTTTATTAGTTCATTATTAATCTAGAAAAAAAAACGACCACAGGTTGATCAAAAAGATTTTAGAGTGATGATTATATTTCACTCAAAGTACACATGTATTGTAGCCGCATGTTACATAATGACAATACCAAAACAAAATTGGGTTTTCCATTGTACTATAAATAGATATTTACATGTACGAATGAAAAAAAAATTGATACAGAGAGTCATATCGGTGAATTAGAATAATTTATTTTCAGTAAGAATTTAAATCAATGATCATTTTATAATATTTCCTAACTATAAGACGGCTTATTATTGAGATACAAACGAAATTGGTATTTTATGAGGAAAAATGATTAGGGCCATGTCGATCTACAAGTTCATGAAATATTTGTAACGTACGACAGATTCACCCTTTTTTTCACAGTCAAATTATGATTTAAGATTTGATAAGAGGCTTTAGACCCTTCAGCCCCAGGGTTTCAGTTTCCAATTTCTGTAGCTATATAAAATGACTTTGAGTTGCAAAAAGGATCTTGTAGGAAAGTATAGCTTGCACCCCCGGCCATCCTCAACAGAACCTCATTTTTCATAATATTAATTTTGTGTGATCTTTTAATGAAAAAAAAAACAATTAGAGCAAGTTGTAAAGTGAGTACATGAACATTGTTTCTGCAAGGATGAATCTAGGATGTCTTGGTACTCTCGTTATCCAGAACTTACAAGTGTTGTTTAATCTTATATTCCCATTAATAAATATTTTTTTTTATAATAACAAAATAAAAATACAATCCACCTTGTTATGTTAATTTTAAAAAGTTGTCCTTATAATTTTGAAGCGATATGAGCAAAAACAAATCGATGAAAATAACCTATTGCAGATTTATTCAAAGCAGGTGCGTGTGGTGGATTTTGATCCGCTCCCAGTCAAAACAAAAATGGCGTCGTACAGCAGACGCTTCGTACTCATCGTAATTTTCGTGAATACTACAAGTAGAAATATTATCGTGGATAACTTCGTTTAGTATCATTGCATGCAGGAAAATATTCATTTGATTTTTCACCAAAACATGTCTGATCCTATCAGGAAAGTGGAAATCAAGTCGAAAATTCTATGGCATGTCCTGTCGCACGACTGCTATTACACGGAGTTAAGGCTTGAAATATCACCGGTGAGTTTATTTATTCTAAACAACTTTTTCTTTACCCGAGACGATTGATGGTTTGAAAAAATTGTGTAAATTATGTAGCTTGCGAAAAATACAAATAACTACTGTTTGACAAGGAGCAGCTTGTATTAAAAACATTACATATCCGTCACATTGTTAATCCGGAAAAAGGCAGGTTGATCATTACCAATCGATTTTTATAAAATTTATACGATTTTTTTCTTGATTTTTTAAATATTTAAACATGAGCGACTAAGAGTACCACGAAGATTTTTTATACAAAGCAAGTACTTATGTATTGTTCTCAAATAACAAAATATCTTAGTGGTACTCTTAGTCGCTCATAGTTTTTAGAGCGTAAGAATGCTGAAAATACTGCATATTCTTACTATTTTTCGTCATCGTGCAGAAACAAAGTCCTCTAAAATTCATTTTATGGACGAATGAGAAGAAATCTAATATGTTTTATAAAGAGTAGGTGTTTCCATCTTTCAAAAGAATGGGGTGTCTTTTTATTTACAAGTAATCTATTTTCTGAGAAATTTGGGGGCCATGCGACATTACTTGTCCTATCTTGTTCTTTTAATTTGATCAAATTGTGTCTTTTGTAACGTCATTTTCATTGTCAGTATGCTAAATATTCTATATTCTTACGTCATTTTCGGAGTTATTACGTCTTAAAAATTATAGCGTGACGTCACAATATGTATATATTTTCCTGATCTTTCCGATGATATCAAACTCAATAATTTCTGTAAAACAGTTAATCTTTTATTTAACAATTGCCAGAACTTTTGAAATGCCCCTCGTATTGTTGTAGAGATGTAGTGTGTTTAAGTGAATTGTGATAATATTGTTGTAGAGATGTAGTATGTTTAAGTGTGTGGCAGCTGTCAGTATGGACCTCGGTCCTTAACTTTGTAGTATATATTGTTGCAGAGATGTAGTGTGTTTAAGTGAATTGTGATAATATTGTTGTAGAGATGTAGTGTGTTTAAGTAGTTGGCAGCTGTCAGTAGTGAATTGTGGTAATATTGTTGTAGAGATGTAGTGTGTTTAAGTAGTTGGCAGCTGTCAGTATGGACCTCGGTCCTTAACTTTGTACTATATATTGTTGCAGAGATGTAGATTGTTTAAGTGTGTGGCAGCTGTCAGTATGGACCTCGGTCCTTAACTTTGTAGTATATATTGTTGTAGAGATGTAGTGTGTTTAAGCGGGTGGCGGCTGTTAGTATGGACCTCGGTCCTTAACTTTGTACTATATATTGTTGTAGAGATGTACTGTGTTTAAGTGGCTGGCAGCTGTCAGTATGGACCTCGGTCCTCAACTTCTTCCAATTGTTGTTCCTGTCATGATGCCAGCTCTACAAAGGGAGACAAACGAGAATAATCGAAATACAGGTCAGTGAAAGTGATTGATATAGCAGAGTACTATCTATTACAGTATAATATATTTTAAATTGAGTTGTTCTTTTTAGATGAGAGAATATTTTGATAAAGACATTTCAATATTATTTCAATTCGAATAATCAATGATAATTCTTAGAAAATGTATTTTTAAAAGGAGTTAATTATTTAATTTCTCTGGTGCTATAATATAGTATTTTTGTGTTATGTGATATATCTACTACATGTAGCTTCTATTATTGGTTCACAAGAAAAGATATTTTTACAAAACACCTGTAAATTTTGTATAACGATCAAATTATAGATTCATCACTTAAAAGACTTGCACAGGAAGTGTTGGATATACTTAAGAAGATTCTTGGCGTGGAAACATATACCCAGCTTTTTGCCAAAACTCACAAAGAGCAGTTTGACAGAAAGGAGACAAGAAAAAGAAAAGAGGCTGTCGAGGTCTGCATCAGAAATGTTACCTTGTTATCTCAACTTACCTGGAAACACTACTTAAGTTCTGATAATAAGTTATTAGTCCCCTACCGGTGAAACCGGAGGGGACTATAGGTTTCCTCTGCGTCCGTCTGTCTGTCTGTCCGTCTGTCTGTCTGTCCCCGTCAGTCTGTCCCACTTGGTTTTCCGCACTTTTTTTCTAAACGCTTGCAGATATTGAGCTGAATTTTGGTATGTGAGTGTATCCTAATGAGCTACAGATCAAGTTTGAATTTCGTTTTGCTTCATTGATTTTTGACAGAATTATGGCATTTTGAATATTTTTCATTCCCACTTGGTTTTCCGCACTTTTTTTCTAAACGCTTGCAGATATTGAGCTGAATTTTGGTATGTGAGTGTATCCTAATAAGTTACAGATCAGGTTTGAATTTCGTTTCGCTTCATTGATTTTTGACAGAATTATGGCATTTTGAATATTTTTTTATAATCGCTTAATTAAGATCGGGTTCGAACTGCGCTAACTTCCGATTGTCGACAGAAATATGAAGCGAGGAAAAGACGATGGATAAATGAGTTGAATAGTCGTCTTAATGTTTATAATTTTATTAGATTTAAGGCATTTACAACTTGAAAATCTTTCAGTTTAACCTTGGACATGACTTTTGCACAATAAGGTTTCGTCAAAGGTCAACATGTCCAAAAATTTATTTTTACAATAGCCCCAAAACTGTCTAAAAGTATAAAGTTAAAATTTTTACAGTTTATACATTATTTATTGATTAACAGATAGAAAGTATCACTTGATAAAAAAATACTTAGAATAATATTAATTAAGAAAAATTCTTCTTAAAAATGCATACATTTTCAAAAAAATACACCTAATTAATTCCATGCTTTTAGTGAAAACCATCATTGCAGAAACAAAATATGTTTATCAATGAAGGGCAAGTTGGACTTGGATAGCCTCTGGAAAGTTGTTTTCCCTGTTTATTTTGTCCAAATGTTAAGACTTGAAAGTGAAAGTACACTGCAAATGGCGGATTCTATAGGGGTCTTGTCTTTAGACATGTCATGCTTTCAATAACAGCTTTTCAGAGACGATTCAAGTCCAACTTGCCCTTCAATGATAAACATATATTATTTCTACAATGTTGGTTTTCACAAAAAGGACAGAATTAAGCAGGTGCATTTTTTTTAAAATATGCACATTTTCTGATATAATTTTTCTCAAAAAATATTTTTAAAAAAAATATTTGTTATCAAGTAATACTTTCTATCTATTAATCAGTGATATATTTACAAAATGTAAACGTTTTGACTTCATACCACACATGGTTTTGGAGCAATTGTAAAAATAATTTTTTAGACATGTTGACCTTTGACGAAACCTTAAAAAATGACATCCTGAAGAAAATGGGGAACCCGGTAGGGGACATGTATTGCTTATGCAATACTCTCAGAATGCTTGTTGAATAATATTTTTGTATTTTATGAACAATATACAAAAATTATACAAATTTTTAGCATCTGATGATTTCTTAACTGTTTCCATCATGTCTAAAAACATATATATAATAATTATACAAATCAAACGTTATTCACCAATCATCAATTTTTAGCAACATCAAATAAAATTTAAGGCCACATTAAATAAATTGCTAGATTCTCATCCGTATTTCAATCTTTTCAGCTGTCAAATTCATGTCGACTTTTGCGAAATTTAAAACGAAAATAGAATGGTAGATGAATACCAATTCCGATCAGAAGTAAGACGAAGAAAAACGGAAATAAAAAAATCGAGGTGGGGTATAAAATGGGGGTGGGCGGGGTTGAAAATCTAGGAATATTTTTATTATGGCCTTATTGGAAAAATTATATGTTGTTTTGGAATATCATCTGTCTTTAAAAGAGCACTTCTGGAATATATAAATAAGATATAACTGTAAGAAAATTAAAGTTTAAAAAAAAGTAAATTTGTTCATAGTTTCACATTAATTTATCAAAGATAATCAGAATTCATTTACTTAAACATCTAACTTAAATGGAGTCTGCTAAGATTTTCGTTTTGATTATCAGGTATTATATTATCATTTGCAAATTTAAAACGATTTGAAAAAGGGGTTTAAGAGTTAAAACAATCCCTACTCTGTAATACATATATTTCTTTGTATTTTTCAGGCTGTCTCCAATCCACAATATGCTGCAAAAAAGAAGATGAAGAAAAATTTAGCAAAAAGAGAAGCAAAGAAACGGAACATAGAAGAATATCGAGTGTCAAAGAAAATTAAGAAACGGAAAATAAAAGACTTCGCTATTACATCTTAATAATTCACGCAAATAATGACTCTGTGATATCAAATTTTATCTGTCAGTGATGATATGTTCATGTAAAATAAAACATAAAAGTAATATTTTATGCTATACTGACTTTTTTTTTTTACATTTAATCAAGGGTACAAACTGCAAAATCTACACATTTCCAGAACCACTGGGCCAATCTCAAGAAAATCCCTTGGTGAAGTTGATTCTTGTTTATTTAAGAGAATAATGATACATTATTTCAATTGAAGATGATCAAAATTAAATGGACAAGCGACTACCCGGGTAGTAATAATTTATCTGCGATTACGGATATTATATTCTTAATCACAAAAGGGTCCAGTCTTGTATTTCACCATTTATCAACTAAAAGACTACTGCTTGAATTTCCTCTACAAATATGCATCGACAATTGCTTCAAAACTTTTTAATTACAAAAAAAGCATTGACACTTCGTCAATCTGGATTAAATGTTTCAGATCCATGATAAAATTGTCTATTAAAAGACTGAGGGGCAATATTAAAACCATCCATCCTTCTGTATTCAATAATCAAGAAGTGTTAAAAGAACTAGATAGATAATCAGTACGTACTGGTTCCTGCTGACAAAGCAGGTACATGTAACAAGCCAACATTGTTTTTGTTTGCGTTTGTAAGGCTCATTATATAAATTGTATTTTATAAGAACTTTGATTTAATTCTACAAGTGGTAATCCAGCTTATACTCATAGTTCCCTTTTTAAGTAGGAAATTCTTCAAAATCATACTAGGTCAGTTTTGAATATTTTTAATATCCCAAAGAACCAAAATAATTTTGAACAACCATACATATATATTGGACTCCGAAACTTCATAAGACTCCTTTAATACAAACAAAGATACAAAGCAGATTCCAATAAATATTCAATAAAGCCTCTTTTTTTCTCCTTACTAAGATATCCAAAACAGTATGAAGGAGAAACTTGAAGAGTAATCTGCAATATATTCAAGAAGTAGTGTAAAACAGATGTTGATACTTGAAAATTCCAAAGAACTTTACTATTTGAAATCACAAGATTTACCCAAAATCAACAGTTTAAAAACTTACGACTTTTCAACTTTGTGCACAACCATTCCCCACGATAAATTAAAGTCCAGGCTTTTCGATATCATTGAAAACTGTTTTTTAGTTTTAATACAATAAAAATGTAACTCGTAACTCGTAAAAATGTAACTCGTAAATTTACTTACCTTGTCTATGGCACGCCAAATTTACAAAAATGAGCTAAACATAGTTTCACAGTCGATAAACTACAGTTTACGGACTGTAAACTATAGTTTACAACGTTGATATATATTTTACATCTGTAAACTATAGTTTACATGATAATCTATGTATAACCGTAAACTATATACAGTGTAATTAACACTGCAAACAATCATTTGCGATTGCAAAACATAGATTATCTGATAAATACAGTTGCACGATTTGTAAACTATGGTTTACAACTCTTAACTATAGTTAACCATTTGATAAATATATAGTTTTACGATTTGTGAAACTATGATTAACACCTCTTAACTATAGTTCACAGTTGTAAATTATAGTCTACAGACGTGAATCTATGTTTATCAACAAAATCTATTGTTAACGTTTAATTACAGACAAATTAACATTCGTAAACAACCGTTAAATGTAGTTTCACAGATAAAAACTATATAGTTAACGAATTGTTAACTATATTGTTCACGGTTTGTAAATTATAGTTTACAGTCGATAAGCCTAGTTTATCAATTGTGAAACTATGTTTAGCTCATTTTTGTGAATTTAACGTGCCATATACTTGTCATTGCAATTGGTCATTTGCAAAAAAATGTTAAGGACAGATGATACAAAGTGTCACATTAAAATCTTATCGAACACACAAGTAATTTGTATTCACCTGTGGGGAAACTCCATTTTTCAATGGGTTAATTTAACCCTGTGTTATACCTCAAATCACTGGACTTTTAAAATATTGGTAAACCCGTGCTTCAGTTTGCACACGGCAGTCCAGGTAGAAGGACGTTTTCAAAACTTCTCAAGATTTATTTGATTTGTATTATACACATGGCAGACCACCTCGGGTATTTCAACCCTACCCTTATTCAGAATTTATGGTATGGTCCTGCTTCTCTGCACTTTCTACCATCGGCTCATACATTCACCTTTGTCGTTGGCTCGCGTATATCACAGTGATAAACACGAGAAATAGTGCGTTTGTTTTAATTCATGATAATTTAATTTCTATGCTTATGTCTTAGTTTTGAGATGGATATTTACTGAATCAATCCAGAAATATTAAATGTATGGGTGTATTCACTAAGATGGCGGCCAAGGGACAATACTTTTGCAAAGTGTGGATTGGACTATTGCAGAGGTGTCTGAGAGAGGAACGAATAAAAACTCTGCATGGGAGATTGGCTTCTCTGAGGTCTCATTGATCATTCCTGTATGGCAGTGTAGAGATGGCGGCCCGTACCAGTCACATCTCATTGTCTTGAACGCAAGACGGACGTGTTACCTCCTCGGCACTGGAGAGGGGGAAGTGTAATCTCATCGCACTGGAGAGGGGTGTCTGAGCCTCCTTGGCGGCAAGAGACAGTAGTGTATCCGAAACACCGTTTGGAACCATAGACTACCGATATTTAAGGGACACTGACGGCCACATACCAAAGCAGTTTATTTTGTTGTATCAGATTTTGTTAATTGAAATGTAAAGTTAAAGTGTAGAAAAGATTTTCTGTTATTTATCAAAGAGGAGTTTGGATCACTATTCTCTACGCATGGTCATTATTTGACACAAACAAAAAGTGGATGCCTGGATTGGTATATATTTTATGGCCTAATTTTATTGCAAATGATGCAAATAATGAATTTCTAGGATATAAAGAAATTGTAAACCTTCTAAGATGTTCAAAGTTCTGCATCTCTGAAACCATCCTTATTAATCTATACAAATATTTTTCACTTTAAATCCCATTTTTGTGAAAAATTGAATAACAATTTAAAAAAAAGTACATGTACACGATGAAACTCAATCACTTTTTTCATTAAAACATCACTCAAGTTGTTATTTTCAAAGTTTGTTTGTATCATTTGTCCTTAAAAATTCTGATTGTACACACAAGTACTCTGAAGTCGATATCAAAAAGATGCTTGAGTTTCTAATTGACAATATCTGTGTGGATTTTGGTGACTAGGTCTCTTAATAATCTATTGGAATTCTCAAGGGTAGCCATTTTTCACTTTAAATCCCATTTTTGTGAAAAATTTAATAAAAATTATAAATAAAAGTACATGTACACGGTGAAACGCAATCACTTTTTTCATTAAAATATCACTCAAGTTGTTATTTTCAAAGTTTGTTTGTATCATTTGTCCTTAAAAATTCTGATTGTACACACAAGTACTCTGAAGTCGATATCAAAAAGATGCTTGAGTTTCTAATTGACAATATCTGTGTGGATTTTGGTGACTAGGTTTCTTAATAATGTATTGGAATTCTCAAGGGTAGCCTTTGCGCCCCGTTATTAGCAGACCTATTTTTGTTTTCATATGAAGCAGAATTTGTGCAAAATCTTATGTGTGATAAGAAGAAAACACTTGCTGTGGCCTTCAGCTCGACATTTAGATATATCGATGACGTACTTTAAATTAACAATTGTAATTTCCATTCTTATGCTATGTGGATACATCCCAGTGAGCTTGAAATAAAAGATAACACAGGGTCTGAAACATCTATTTCATATTTGGATACTTAACTTGAAAAAGACGCTTATGGTAATCTTACATCCAAGTTCTATGCTAAATGTGATGACTTTAACTTTTCTTTAGTCAACTTCCCTTCCGTCCGTCCGTCTAGCTGTACGTCTAGCTGTCCGCCCGACTGTCTGATACGCTCTATAGGGTACCCATCTCTTATCCGCAACTTTTCTTAAACCACTGAATGAAATGTAATAAAATTTTCAAAGAATGTATAAATATTACATTGTGCCATTGTGCACCTTCTATTTTATTGTTTTATCCGACACAATTTTTGGGTTTCCCGGCCACAGCAAAGAATGGACTTTGGCATTATAATCAAATGAAAGGCGGGGGTATCATTTAGTGAGTTCATTGCACTCAATACCTCTAGTTTAGTCTAGCTTTCTATTGCATTTTTGGTTTTGATATCAAAGATCAGAGGGAAAAATCCCATAAGATTAGTAGTCATTATTTTTTAATTGAAATATGTCATGTTCTCTCTAAATCTGTGTAGATTTGTACACGTTTGTCGAAGATATTTAGATGATACATTACACTTGTGTATACCCATACACTGATAATATTTAATTGATCTTGAAATTTCCCAACTGTAAGCTGTATTTTTTCTTCATCAGGTTTTCGCATGTAGAACAACGAAAATTAAACCCATACGAAAATTGTGATTTCAAGTATGTATACTATAAATGTATTATATTTGGCGTGTACGATATTTGGCGGAAATTGAATTTTCAACAAGTTGGCGTAGATTTGATTTAGCGTTTTTTGGATGTGCTTTACATAAACCTTTATACACAAAGCATTTAGCGATGTACTTGATTTAGCGGAGGCTGCTTACCACTAAAGGCGCTAAAAAGAATACACAGCCAAATGTAATACGTTTACAGTATTTAAGGAATAACTGTCTTATTTTTCGATTTCATGATGTGATCAATCGATTGGTTTGCGTGATAATTTGCATTAAAGCTGAAGGCGTTTATGCATAAAATTATCACGCAAGCCAATCGACTGATCATCGTCATGAAATCGAAAAATCTGACAGCTATTCCTTATATTTACATGCTATGATTCCGCCAATCCACGTGCTCCAAGCCCTGCTTCTGTCTAGCTATAATATTTGTCCCGCCCTGCACGTGTTTTTTTAACCGCGCCAATACATTGATGGGGAAATAAAGTATATTTTCAATTTGTAATTTTATCTTGGACAAAGACATTGGAAATGTAAATATTAATCAATCAGGTTTTCCATGAAGATTTATTTGGACAAGTGGCAGAGGAGAATTTAAGGTGTTACAAGTAAACTCGTTGAGGCCAGTTCCATTAAAAGTTACTACTCGTACAGAGTACAGGCTCGAGTCATCAATAAAGAATCCCTAATGGAATTCATCACTCCACTGAAAGAGGTAAGGCATTCTCATATTTTAGAATGGCAAATATTTAAATATTAATGTACTTTAAACATTCTTTTACTTGACTGTATTTTTTCTGAAAGCATTTTGATTTTTATAAAGAGTTGTCAGGTTTCTAAATAAAGGGCCTTTTGTAATTTCTTATAGATGCGACTGAAGACTGATAATTATTATTCCGAGTCTATAAACATGATAAATACAATGTAGCACAAAATCACAGAGTTCAAAGGGCATAAAATAACTTTACAACAGTTGCACTTTTGATGATTTTTGTTTTATGTTGAACAACTCTTAAAAAAGGTTTACTTAATACATTGTATTTTATTATTTTATTTTATAAAAATTTGGCAACAAATGACTAGGAAAAGAGAAGAGGTTAATTATGGCCGTTTTGCCTCGTGAATGTTTGAAAATCAAGACTCCTCAGTTTTGGTTGACAATGTAGTAATTATCACTTGGTTCCTTGTTGAATTTATTGAATATGACATAATTGTATATAAAGAATTCAATGTATCATGACATTATGAAATATGTCATTTTTATCATATTCTGTAATTTCCTTTAAAATTAGTGGCAGCCAGAAGTAATGTTAAAATAAGCACAACCTCTCATCCAAAATATGTAATTATATTACCAAAGAACTGTTTCTGAAGATCATAAAAGATGTTTTAATTTTTGGATCGAGGGTTGTGCTCATCTTTTATTCTTAGCTCTATGTAGTCAAATACACCTGTTTTATGTAAAATTCAAGTACACTGCATTTTCACACAGCTTGTTTTCCATATTTCATATGTTTAAAAATTGTTTTTGAGTATATAAATTATATTGGCTAAAGTCCTTGCCAAGGGCAGTGTAAAAAGTAGAATTTCATTGGATGACAAAAAATAAGTTAAATCGATCTTGCCCCTTCAGTCTCAGTGAGTATTCTACCCCTCAAGTACTCCTAGATTTCCTTGAGAAATAGCACTTTCCTTGTAATTCCTCCTTGAAAATTCATAATTATGTTTTTTTAAAATTCTAGTTATTGCCTGACGTCACAGCGTCAGGCTGTATAAGGATTGATATTTGAAAAATCCGCAGAGAGCTAGATTTTGTGCAAGCTGAATAACATTGGAATTCTTTACCTGCATTTGAAAAGAAACAGTTTTCAGAAAAAAGAATGACATTACTGATGCAAAATACTGTAGTGTTTACTTTCTTTTATCTTTTTTGCATGGAACAATTTTTCCATGTGATTCACCGTTTCAACATGTCCGTGTGTCCTTTTTTCTGCGTTTCTATATTACTGGATCAGTCCATTTATATTCTACGAAAAGGGTGAATCGCTCTTTTCGCGCCAAATGTCACAGTAAGCTATCTTCGTGCCTTTTCCTTGGATTGTTCTATTGTATGAATAGGTGTGCTAACGTCTATGGAGTAAAATAAAGTTTGTCCTTTTAACCTTCATCAAATACTTCAGAAATTCTATCTACAAATTAATTTTATCTCATTCTTTTAAGTAACACATCGTATATATCAGTATTTAGACATGAAGCACTAAAGAAATGAATTTTTTTGTTATTTGTTTCCCGACCCCGCGGTTTGTTTATTACATAAATGGACTAGTTAAAAAATAACTAACGCAGTTCAACAAGTTTTGTATCCCCGTTTCAGATGCACACAATAGATAAGAAACAGTAAAAAATCTTGGATTTTTCTTTCCACAAAGGCCTAAATATTAAATTTTCTTACTTCATTGATAGTGGCACTACCCCTCCTCCTGTTTACACTCCGAAAAATGTGTATTTCTCATTATATTCGTCTTTTTAAATGTTTACAATGCATGATTTCATAACAGATACATGTATTATTAAGATATTATATAACAGGTGTAATATGTAGCTTTCAATTCAGATCCAAGGGCAGATCACGTTCTCCACTTGCAGCCCCCCCCCCCCCCCCCCCC